>NW_026465599.1:0-13676 GCF_026875155.1 Cherax quadricarinatus
AAAATTTGGGGCAAACCTCACTTTTTCATCACGGAGCTGGGCCCGACACACATATTCGTATGCTACAACATTTACATCAGTCAGCCCTTGCAGTCCTATTACACCTTTACAATCTTATTTGGTCACAAGGAGTTCTTCCACAGCTGTGGAAATCCGCCATTGTTCCCCCTTTCCGCAAACCAGGAAACTACGGGACATGAAACCCCCACTATCGTCCCATTGCTCTTACCAGTGCAGTTTGCAAGTAATGGAACGTCTAGTAAATAGACGTTTAGTGTGGTATTTAGAGACACACAACAGTCTCTCCACTCGTCAATATGGTTTTTCGTAAGGGACGTTCAAACCATAGACCCCTTACTGCGCTTGGATACGTATGTTCGTAATGCCTTTGCGAATAACCACTCAGTTATTGCCATTTTTTTTGACCTTGAGAAGGCATATGACACAACTTGGAGGTATAAAAATTTTAGCCCAAGCCCACTCCTTAGGCCTTCGAGGCAATCTACCATCCTTCCTTAAGAACTTTTTAACTGACAGGCATTTCCGTGTTCGGGTTAATAATGTGCTCCCCCCGGGACCTTTGTCCAAGCTGAAGGTCCCCCATGGATGTGTTCTGAGCCCCAACACTTTTTCTCCTTGCTATTAATGATTTGGCCTCTATCTTCCATCAAAATTTGGTCACCCACTCTATGTTGATGACTTTGCTATTGCCTGTGCAGGCGCTGACTGTCACCTCCTTACAGTTTCTCTCCAGCATGCAGTCGACCGTGTTTCCAATTGGGCCACCACACAGGGTTTTTTAAATTTTTTTTTTCCAGCACTAAAACCCACCAAATCACTTTCACTAGACGCTCTGTAAATCTCTGATCATCCTTGTACCTCTATGGCTCACTTTATCCCTGAACGTGATACAGTCAAGTTTCGGGGCCTCCTCTTTGATCGTGGGTTATCCTGGAAACCTCAATTCCTCTCTGAAGGCAACTTGTCCAGCCGGCTGAACCTTTTTAAAAACCCCTTGCTCATCTTTCGTGGGGAGCTGATCGTCGAACCCTCCTTCACCTACATTCCACCTTTTTTTTAAATCGAAACTTGATTATGGTGACCAGATCTATTCAGCGGCATCTCCTGCTACTCTCTCTAGCCTAACCCCATTCATCACCAAGGATTACGTTTATGCCTTGGTGCTTTTCGCTCTTCCCCTGTCGAAAGCCTCTATGCAGAAGCGAACGTTCCCAAACCTTATCCGATCGCGTGATGCCATTGCTGCGCTACTATGTACGCTCTCATGATCTCCGCAATCCTTCCATTTATAGAATGGTCACTGATATTATTTGAATTCTTTAATTTGTTCGCCGCCCCTGCTTACTCCGTCCCTTCTCTCTTCGCCTTCATTCGCTCTTGTCTTCTCTTCAACTACCACCTTTCTATGACATGTAGCATCTCACTTTTCCCTACCCCCCTGGAGGTCCCACTGTTCGAGTCTGTTCTTTCCCCTCCCTTGCTCGAAAGCCCAACTGTCTACGGTCGCTTCCCCCTCTCTTTTTCTTGACCACTTTCACTCTCATTCCTCATGCCATTGCTGTGTACAAGATGGCTCTAAGTCTTCTGAAAGGCGTAGGATTCGCAGCAGTGTTTCCGGACAGCGTCGTACAAGGGCATTTTCTATCTTCAGCTAGTATTTTTACTGCTGAATTATATGCCATCCTTACAGCACTTATCCGTATGCATCTATGCCTGTTGTCATCATTTGTGGTTGTCTCAGACTCCCTTAGTGCTTTAAAAGGCTATACAAAAATTTGATACACCTCACCCCTTAGTCCTCCGTATTTCCCAAATTTGGCTACGCCGCAAACTTTACTAAGCATAAAGATATTTTTTTTTTTGTTGGGTCCCTGGGCATGTTAACATACAGGGCAATGAACAGGCAGACACCTGCTGCGCGGTCAGCAGTACATGACCTACCAGTTTCTTACAGAGGTATTCCATGTACGGACTATTTTGCGTAATTATCTTCCCACCTTCACACCCGTTGGCAACAACGTTGGTCTACATGCTCGGCAACAAACTTCAGTCTATTAAAACCGAGTATAGGTTACTGGCCGTCTTCTTATCCACCATTTTCGAGGTTTGGGGGACTACTCTCTCCCGCTTCGCATTGGCCATACTCGTCTTACTCATGGATATCTCATGGAGAGGCGTCTTGCTCCTCTCTGTGAGAATTGCCAAGCTCCATTATCAGTCAGCCACATTCTGTTGGACTGCCCACTTTTTCAACGAGCACGCAGAATTTACCTCTGTCGTCGTCTTCGCCCCGCTGCTCTCTCTTTACCTTCCCTTCTCGCTGATGGACCCACCTTTCAAACCGACTCTCTTATTGACTTTTTGACAACGACTGACTTACTTCACAAATTCTGATACTTTCAGCCCTTTCTACTTTTATCTCTTGCTTACCCTCTACCCCCGTACTATCCCCTGCCCCGCCTGTTTTCTGTAACTTGCTGATCATCCCCCCTCCCCTCCTTCCCATCCAATTCCCTTGCTTCCTTCCCTACCCTGCAGCGCTGTATAGCCCTTGTGGCTTAGCGCTTCTTTTTGATTATAATAATAATAATAATCTGTCTAGGCTGGAATATTGCTGCACACTAACAGCACCTTTCAAGGCAGGTGAAATTGCCGACCTAGGAAAATGTACAGAGAACTTTCACGGCACGCATAACGGAGATAAAACACTCAATTACGGGGGAGCGATTGAGGTTCCTAAACCTGTATTCCCTGGAACGCAGGAGGGAGAGATGATTATATACACCTGGAAAATCCTAGAGGGACTAGTACCGAACTCGCACACGAAAATCACTCACTACGAAAGCAAAAGACTTGGCAGACGATGCCCCAATCCCCCCAATGAAAAGCAGGGGTGCACTAGCACGTTAAGAGACCATACAATAAGTGTCAGGGGCCCGAGACTGTTCAACTGCCTCCCAGCACACATAAGGGGGATTACCAACAGACTCCTTGCAGTCTTCAAGCTGGCACTGGACAAGCACCTAAAGTCAGTTCCTGATCAGCCGGGCTGTGGCTCGTACGTTGGTTTGCGTGCAGCCAGCAGCAACAGCCTGGTTCATCAGGCTCTGATCCACCAGGAGGCCTGGTCACAGACCGGGCCACGGGGGCGTTGACCCCCGGAACTCTCTCCAGGTAAACTCCAGGTTAGTGTTTTATTAAACCAGAACAAGTTTGACAGTAGTAACCTCCTGAGGTACTTGTATTCCACCACATGTTTGACAGTAGTAACCTCCTGAAAGGGACTTGTATTCCACCACTGTTTGACAGTAGTAACCTCCTGAGGTACTTGTATTCCACACATGGTTTGACATAGTAACCTCCTGAGGTACTTGTATTCCCAACATGTTTGACAGTAGTAACCTCCTGAGGTACTTGTATTCCACCACATGTTTGACAGTAGTAACCTCCTGAGGTACTTGTATTCCACCACATGTTTGACAGTAGTAACCTCCTGAGGTACTTGTATTCCACCACATGTTTGACAGTAGTAACCTCCTGAGGTACTTGTATTCCACCACCCTGTTTGACAGTATTTAAACCCCCTGAGGTACTTGTATTCCACCACATGTTTGACAGTAGTAACCTCCTGAGGTACTTGTATTCCACCACATGTTTTACAGTATAACCTCCTGAGGTACTTGTATTCCACCACATGTTTGACAGTAGTAACCTCCTGAGGTACTTGTATTCCACCACATGTTTGACAGTAGTAACCTCCTGAGGTACTTGTATTCCACCACATGTTTGACAGTAGTAACCTCCTGAGGTACTTGTATTCCACCACATGTTTGACAGTAGTAACCTCCTGAGGTACTTGTATTCCATTACATGTTTGACAGTAGTAACCTCCTGAGGTACTTGTACTCCACCACATGTTTGACAGTAGAACCTCCTGAGGTACTTGTATTCACCACATGTTTGACAGTAGAAACCCTCCTGAGGTACTTGTATTCCACCACATGTTTGACAGTAGTAACCTCCTGAGGTACTCGTATTCCACCACATGTTTGACAGTTTTCCCTAGGTGTAATGATAGTTTGTTGTCTACTAACCATTTGCTGCAGGACTCCAGTTCCAGTGTTAAAACATTAGCAATATCTTGTGGGTCTTTACCTGACACTAACAGAGCACGGTCTCTGCATTATGTAGGAGTTTGCACTTGACACTGATAGGCATATCATTGACATAACATAAGAATAATAAGGGACCCAGAATACTACCTTGGGGAACTCCACATGTTATCGGCAGGGGTTCTGATTCTGTTTTGTTGATTTTGACTATTTGTCTCCTTTTGCAAAGGGTAGGTTTTTAAAAACCACTACAGAACCAACCGATACTTGAATTTTTTTAATAATATTTTGTGGTTGACAGATCGAAGGCCTTTTGCAAGCAAAGGTACCATACCTATAGGCCCCTTTTTGACATTTCAGTTCTCAGTAATCCATCAGTTTAATGGGGAGGTTGGGGTTGAGTGGGACTTCAAAACCCCGATTGTGCTATGGAAATGTTTTTCATTAAGGTATTTACTACTTGAAAAATACACCGCCCTCTTTGAATTTTAGATTTTATACTGATAACTAACCCCTATAGTTGCTTACATCAACCTCATTTTTCTTAAAAAGGGAGTAACTCTGGCCCCCTTTTGAAACCCCCCCGGTAGGGTTTATGGTGATTGATAGATTTTTTTTTGAGAAATAGGGTTTGACAGTTCAAAAGCACCATCTTTTAGGAACTTAGACGGGATGTTACGGGGCCTGTCTCTTATTTGGGGTTTTTAACCTCTTAGTTCTTTTTGAATAAGTAGAGATAACACTATTTGACAACGTTGGGGTTTACCCCTTTAGGGGAAGAGTTTGAAACTTATCAGAGTCTGTTTTAAAAGGTATTTGACAGTGGTATTTTTTACTAGTGTTGAGCAACAGATGGTAGTAGAATTAAAGCAATTTGCCACTTAATGTTTCGGGGCTACCTCATTACGATAGGAGCTTTTAGCCCTATCTACGGGCTTTGGCTAACCCCCCCAAATGTTTTAGTTGTTGCCAGAGCTTTTTGGGGTTTTTGCTTATACTCTTCAATTTTTGAGCATGTGCTTTGCCTTTGCTCCTTTTTTAAGCTCGTACTTGTTCCTCACCCTTTGGAAATTTATTTAGTGCTGCAATTCCGTCTGCTTTAAATCTTTTTGCAGCTGGTCTCTGAAATTTTTAAAATAATTCTCAGTATTCATCCAGGGTTCATTTTTCGTTTAATCCAACCCCTTTAACTGGGACAATATTTTCAAAGGGTGGTAATTTTAACATTGTTTTTAAATTTTTCCCAGGGATCGTTACGCCGTGCAACTTATCTCGCCCAGTCACAATTTTTGTACCATTTACCAGTGTTTCTTTACTGATTTCTAGTTGACCTCATTTTTATTGTCCTGTGTAGGGGCCATCCTATCCCCAGTGTTTTTTTGGGGCAGTAAATGATGAAAAAAGATCACAAGACCTGTGGTAATGACGCCTGAGATAATGTTCTCAAAAGCGGTTACAAAGTATTTGGGCAAATTTGGGGGGCTGAGAACGTGTCCGGGTTTTGGGGATTAATTTGTTAGGTAATATTAAACCTGAAATTTGTTTTTTCCTTTTTTCATACCCGTTTTTTTGCGAAAACAGATTTTTAAGCGCCCATATTATTGTTTGCAATTGTTTCAACTCCGGACAAGACCGGGAAAAACTCTAAAAACTGGCCTGGGGAGGAGGGGGGGGTAAAATAGTTCCTACTAAATGGGTTTGGTCTTTGGAACAGCACTTCAAACCAAGAACTCCAGTTTTTTGTTTTTTAAATCAGGGCTTGGGGTTTAAGCTTGCATTTCTTGTAGGACTACCCCCCACCCTTTTTTCAAAGCGTTTTTTAAATTTTAACCACTTTTTTGACCTCGTAGTCATCCCGTATATAAACCAAATTCGAGATGGTTATAACTGCCCCCCCTAATTTTTTTAGCTAGAATCCCCAATCTCTGCCAATTTTGGAAAAAGTGAATTGCATGACATGAATAAAGTGAAGGCCTTTCAAAAACAATCATAATCTCATAATGCAATGGGTCATTTTATTAAAAAATTTGGTAAATCAATTCATCATGCTAAAGGGTAAAGTCCAAAAGGGATTTTTTAACCCCAAAATGAATTCGGGACCGTTGCTATAATTTTACTTTCATCCCCTCATGCACCCCCCCCCTTACACATTTTACATAAGGTGCCTTTTTTTTTTTTCCCCGCTTACTTTAGACGTGTAGCACCGTTTGGTAGGTTTTAATATTAATGGCTTATTGTCCACATTGCCTATGATGCATACTTTTTAAAGGAGGTTATCATTCCTAGTCAGACCGTCATTATCGCCGTCATTTATCTGTCTGTTTTGCCTTGCACAATATTTGAGGTCCGGTTAATTTGGATTCACCCCTTAAGAGGTTACAATAAGAGCCTGTGTGCCACTGTTTTTTTTGGGTATGCGGTTTGCCATACCTTGCAGCTAGTGACATTTTCGTTCCCGGGAGGGATGGCAACTTTTTTGGGTTTTTAAACCCCAGGCGCTGTTATCCTTTCACCTTTTCCACCCCCCCAGACTGATTTCTTTTTTCAGGAATTGAAGAAGAAAGAAAATTTTAAATTTATGGCACCTGTACCCCCCAAATCCCTGCTTTTCCCTCTTCGCTTTTTTTACTCATATACAATAAATTTTTTTTCTTTTTTCCCCAGCCCCATACACTTAGTATCTGCTTTAAAATAACCACTGAATTACTAGAAAAATTTCCTCTTCAAAACCCCACCCCCGGGGCCTGGTGGCTAAAGCCCCCCGTTCACAACGGGGCCCGGTTTAGATTCTCGGTGGGGGGAAACATTTGACAGTTTTTTTACCCCTGTTGCCCTGTTCACCAACAGCTTATATTATAATCAAAAAGAAGCGCTAAGCCACAAGGACTATACAGTGCTGCAGGGCGGGAAGGAACGGGGCATCAGGTGGAAAAAAGGGAGACGGATAGCAACAGGTTGGGAAAACACGGGCAGGGGTTTGGTGAAAGGGTAAAGGCGCAAGAACTAAAAAAAGGGGGCGGGGAGTGCAAAAAGTACATCAGAGTTTGTGGAAAATCAGTCTTTTGTCAAAAGTCAATGAAGAGTAGGTTTAAAAGGGAGGGCCCCATCACAAAAAGGGAAAAGTAAAGAGAGAGTAGGGAACAAAGACGACTTGGAGGAAAATTTCTGCTGCCTTGATGAGGGGCGTCAACAAAATGTGGCTAATCGATCTGGAATTGACACGCCACAAGGGGAACGGGGTGCCTTCCAAAAAACCCCAGAGAAGACGAGTGTGGAAATGCGAAGGGGGGAGAGAGGGGTTTCCCCAACCTCGGCCTTGACAAGAAGACGGCCAGTAACCTATCCGGTTTAAAAATAAGTTTGTTACCGAGAGAGTTGACCAACGTTGTTGAAACGGTGCGAAGGGGGTAGCTATTGCAGCAAATAGCCCAGAAAGGAACCCCTCGATGGGAAAAAGGGTAGGTCAATACTGCTGCCCGCGCAGAGGTCTCCTGTTCATTCCCTGTACGTCGACATGACCAGGGACCCAACAAAAAACAATACTTTATGTTTGGTAGAGATAGGGCGTACCAAATTTGGATACGGAGAACGGGATGAATGTATCAAATTTTCGTATAGCCGTAACACAAAGGGATCTGAGACTATAAAAAATGATAACGGCTAGATCATAGAAAAAGTCTGCAAAATGGCATACATTTCAGCAGTAAAAATGCTAGCTGAAGATATAAATGCCCTCGTACACGCTGCCCGGAAACACTCTGCAACCCGACGCCGTCTGAAGACTAGAGCCATCTGGTACAAGGGGTGGCATGAAAAGGGGAGTGGAATGACAAGAAAAAGAGGGGGGGAAGCCCCCCGTAGCGTTGAGCTTTCGAGCAAGGGGGTGAGAAAGACAGACCCAACAGCTGAATTCCCGGGGGGTGGGGGAAAAGTGAGATCACATAACATAAAAGGTGGTAACTAAAGGGGAAGACAAATGAAAGTGGCGAAGAGAAAAGGGAGGGAGAAAACGGGGGCGGCAAAGAATAAAAAAAGCTACTAAATCGGTGCCATTTATAAATAAGGATTGTGTAGACGGAGAGCGTACATAGAACGAAGCAATGGGCATCAGGGCGACAAAAAGGGAGGGAAACATTTCTTTGTAAGGGGCTCTCAAGGGGGAAGAGGAAAAGCACCAAGGCAAAAACGTAAGCCTGGTGATGGATGATTTAAGGCTAGAGATACAGAGGGCCGCGGAATAAATCTGGTCACCATAATCGAGTTTCGAAAAAACAGGGCTGAATTGGCGAAGAGATTTCGACGTCAGCCCCCAGGAAAGATAGAAAGGGGTTTTAAAGGTTTAGCCGGGCTGTGACAAGTTCCTTCAGAAGGTAATGTGAGGTTTCCGGGTTTAAACCCGGGGTCAAAGAAAGGGCCCTAAAAACCCCTGACTGTATCACGTTGGGGGGATACGGGAGCCATAGAGATAAAGGGATGATCGAGATAACAAGCGTCATGAAAGAAAATTTGGGATTTTTGGTATTTAAAAAATTTAAAACCCTGTGTGGGGGCCCAAGGGGAAACAGGGTCGACCGCTTTTCTGGAGAAAAACTGCAAAAAGGGGACAGTCAGGCCTGCAAAAGCAATGCGAAGCATAACTAAGTGATACCAAATTTTGGGTGGAAGAACAGAGGCCAAATCATTTTTGCAAGGAGAAAAATGTTTTGCTTAGAACAATCCCTGGGGGAAAACCCCTTCATTTGGGACAAGCCCGGGGGAAAAAAACTTATTGACTCGAACAGGGAAAAATGCTGTCATTTAAAAAAAGTTTTTAAAGGGAAGGGGGTAATTGCCTCGGAGGCCTAAGGAATGGCCTGGGCCAAATATTATCCCTCCCTTTGTGCATCCCCTTCTAAAAGGTAAAAAAATTGGCAAAAAAGAGTATTATTCGAAAAAGGCATTACAACAAACGTACCAAGGTAGAAAGGGGGCTAGGGTAGAACGACCCTTACGAAAGCCATATTGAAGCGGGGATTTTGTGAGTCCTAAATACCACATTAAACGTCGATTTACGGGGCTTTCCTCACTTTGCAAACGCATTTAAAGGCGATGGGACTGTGGGAGGCATCATGTCCGTATCCCGTTTCGAAAGGGAGAACAATGGCAGTTTTCCCACAGCTGGGGAAACCCCTTTTTGCCCAAATAAGATTAAGGGTGTAAGGGACACAAGGGCTGACCGATGAAATTTGTAACATACGAATATGAAGTCTACCCCTCCCATGCGGAAAGCTGAAGCGTTGCCTCCAGTTCTGAAGTGTAAAAGGCCTTTTAACTGTCTTCCCGAGAGAAGAAATCCAATACTAACTCTCTGGCAGACTTTGAGGAAGAAACGGGGGCATAGATGGAGCCCTCGGGAAATAGGCCCCAGTTGTCCCAATTTTAAAGGGGGGGCAACGTCGAGGGGGTTTTCATATCAACACCCAGTGCCCTAGAACGGGACCCGGGGTCAGGAGAGTATTTACCACTCAATTTCCCACTTTTTTCCAACTGCACCATAGAAGAAGAAAGGGGTAGGGTTTAAAACATAGTCGCCAACAATGCATTTAGCTTCACATGCAGGGCGAGCGATCGCACGCTTCTGCTTAAAATAAACAAGTTCTCAGGGGTTTCCCTTTTGTACCGGTACCTGCCCCTGCAGACGTTTCAAAATACTGCACGAGCACAAAACAGGGACCACCAAGGCACGCACTTTGAGAATGCCTGCCCGAGGTTTGGGGGATAGAAGAGAACTGCGGTTAAAATGATGTCAGAAAATTTAGGTTTATCAAAGGAGGATAAAAGGAACCTACTAAAAGCAGTGAGGTGTAGTAAAGAAACCCAATTTGCCCGATCAAATTGCCAGCGGGGCTCGGGAAAAGGGGTTTAATAGGGAAAGGGAAAAATAAGAATATCGGAAAAAATCGCTGTCATGTAAGTCTGGGAAACAACCAGGTGAATCTAGTGCAGTGGAGGAAGAGCAGACTGATAGATCCTCAAGGAGATACGAGTACGGGATCAAAATGGGGGATACCCTATTTAAAACAGGAGGGGGTGAGAGGCAGAAAGCCTCCAAAGAATGCCACTGAGTCCATAGACCCCCCCCAAGGGAAAAGGTGGGGATTAAAAACCAAGAACAAATGGGGGGAAGGATGAAACAAGAAAGGCAAAGTCTGGGGTAGAAAATTCTCGAGAAGGAGAGAGAATAAAGAACATAAAGTAAAACCCCTTATTTAAGTGGATAGGGCTGCAGTTAATGCAGCGAGGTATGGCAAAAGTTGACAGTACGGAATATATTGCTAGAAAAAGGGCAATACAAAAAATTTTGCCTGGAAAAGTTGGAAAACACCGATTTTAATTTTGGTTCTTGTAAGCAAGCACAACAGGGGAAAAACCGGGAAAACCAAAATCTGAAGCTCACCCCGATTACCCCTGAGGCCCCCGGAATTCCACTGTAAATAGGCCCTGTTGGGGATGAAGAAAATACAGGAATCTGTAGGTAAAACACACGGACAAGGGGTTAAAAAGTCAACGTTGTGGCATTAAAATTTCAAGTGAAGGAACGGAGCGTTGCGAAGAATGGGGTTTTGAAAATGGAGGAAGGGAAGAGAAGGGAAAGGGAAGTGAATCAGGTCCCTTTAAGGTTTTGGGCTCTGCAATATATTTTTGAAATGGGGTTCAAGTGTTTCTGAATTCAAAGATGTATGGAAACCCTATTGGAATAGGGGGGAGGGTGATAAAAAATTGGGGCAGATGGGTGTACAAAGAGAGGGGGAGGGAAAAGTGTAAGGGGCTGAGATAAGTGTGGGGGGGGGGCAGAAAGGGGGAAAAACCCGGGGGGTGACAGAAGAGGGAGAAACTTGGGAGGGGACGGGGGTGGAAGGAAGTACGAGGAGGAGGGTGAATCTCCCACTTGTAAAGACCAGAGAGAGGGAAGAATAGGGACAGGACTGGAAAGGTAAAAATGTGGGGTGGAAGAAGGAAGGAAGGGGCAAAGAAGATTTGAGCAAAAGTGGGTTTTTTTTTGGGCTTTTGAGTTGGGGGGGGGGATTGGTATTGGTGGTCGGGGCTTTTCGTCTGGGGGTTTTGAGGGAAAGGGCGCGAAGGTAGAACAGACTGAGTTGTAGTCGGGGGCGTCAGAGCCCAAAGGGCACAAAAGGATAGAGCCGTATGGGCATGGGAGGGGTAAAACAAGGGGGGCTGCAGAAAATGGGACCCCAAATGGGGGGGGGTTTGGGAAAAACGAAATAAGAAACACGGGGGATCTCCCTTGGGGCGGGGGATGGAAAATGCCAACATAAGGGAGACCTTTGCCCCTTTTAGGGAACGGATTTCACGTTATTTAAGTAGACCCCGGAACGGGGGAGTCGAAGGGGACTTTCATTTCAATTTAAAGGGAAGATGGAGTTGACTGCAAAATGTATTAGAATGGTCGGGGGCAACAGATGGGCTTCGGCCATAGATCTGCAATATTTCCTGGTGACCAAAACCCCAATTTCAATTGTTGCGTGTAGGTATCACTTTTGAACTTGTAACCGATGTCCCACACATTTAAAAAGGGCGGGGGGTTTTTCGGCTGTCAAAATTTAAAAAGCCACATTGCAAGGGGAACGTCTCCCCCCCCGGGGAGGAAGGACAAAGTGTCTACTTTGAGGATTGGGAGATCCCGGAGTTCCACTTTCAAAAATTCATTGCCACATGACTGGAAATTCTGTTTTGGGCTAGGTAGGGGGAGAATGACAGTACCACTACAAAAATTGGAGAAAAATGTTTTTTTTAAAATTTAAGGAGTGTATCGATATTCGAAAAGGGGAGAAAAATCATGATGGGGGAGCTTCGGCGGCGATGCCGTCCCTCTTAACGTGAATGAAATACTCTGCAACTACGAGGAGGCTTGGAAACATGTCAGAAAAGGTAGGGAAAGAAAAGTTGGGCTTAAAGAAAGAATTTAAATCCATTGGTGGTCCCAAACGAATGGAGGGGGTGCTTTACGATCGGGCTTTCCGAGGAAATGGAAGGTAACACGGGCTCATCGGAATTGACGTTTGGGTTTGGAGTAGGACCCGAGTTTTTCCGGGATTAAAAGGGTGGGCGATTCGAAAATTGCCGTACCGTAAGGAAAGCCGAACATATCAAAGGAAGGGAGTTCAGACAAACGAAGGATCATCGAAGCCCCGGTACCCGAAACGGTGAGAAACGCACCAGCAAGAGGTACAGGGGGATCAGGGTGCCCAAGAGGGGGCTAAAAAACAAGGCAGGGGTCAGAATGGGGGCGGATCAAAAGGGGGCCCCCGGGGATGGTTTTATGGACTGGGGGCCATGGTTAGGTTTTCTCCTTTGCTTTTGTTTTTAAGAAAAAAAAAAGAAAGAAAAAAAAAAATAAAAATAAAAAAAGAATAAAAAAAGGGGGGAGGGGGGGGAATAGTTCCCGGGGGAATGAAAGGGGCCCGGGAAAACTCCCTCCGCCCCAAGAGGACCGACAAAAGCTAGTAGCAATGAGCATGGAAACCCCGTGCCTACCCTACCCTTCATGCCCAAAACCAGCAATTGGATACAACCTCACATCTGCCCAGCACCCCGGTGGACAAAAAGAGGGCGGCCCATTCCGCCCCAAAAAATTCCTCCTTCAGCCACCCCCGGATCCCCAAAGGGGGGCTTCCGAGTAACCCGTCGCCCAAAACCCCAACTACCCGGGTACCGAGAGGGATCGGACATCCCTAGGCAATCCCGATTCCCCGGGAAAAATACGCCACCACCAAGAAACCTAAGGAAGGGAAAAGGGCCCCGGGGTCCCTTTCCCCCACCCAGGAATACGGCCCGTGGGAGAAATCCAAAGGGTAAAAAGAGGAAGGGCAAAAGGGAGGGGGAGGAGGAGGGGAGGAATGGAAAAAAAGGGGGGGGGTGGGGAGGAGGGAAGGGAGGGGAGAAAGGGGGGGAATTAGGTTCGGCTGAGGAAGAAGACCGACACTAATTCCCCCAACCAAAGCCCTTCACCCGCCCAAAGGGGCCCCCCTTTGGGGGTCCCTAACAGAAAAAAGGTCCCGGGGGGGTTAGCGATGGGGGGTCGCATCTTGGGGCAAGATTAAGGCCCCAATGGAAATAAATTAGACAGCCTCGATGACCACTGACTTTCTTGGGTTTTCCTGGGGGCTAACCCTCCGGGGGTTAAAAATCCCAACAAAACTTATCTTACTTCCTGCTCACTTTTCCTTACTTCACAAAACCCTTACAGTTTTAACCCCTTATTACACACTCCCCTTCCCATCTCACTTCACAGTTGGCTTCCCCAATTACTTCTAACTCCTTTTTCTGGAGACAGAAAAGGGTTTTTCCATGGGTTTTTCCTTCCAAATCCCCTAATTCCATTTTTCGGGGGTTTTTTGGGTGTTGTTGATGCCTACCTTTCCTGATCCCTTTTTTTAAACACTGAGGGAGTAACCCACCTACAACCTGATTTCCTTTAGTTTTTAGATTATTTGGCGTTTTCTGCTAGATTCACTGTACACGGAGTGAAAATTTGTCAGCTAC
>NW_026465600.1:0-5000 GCF_026875155.1 Cherax quadricarinatus
TTTTCACATTGACTTAAGGGAGGAACACGGAAACCCGACCTTTAGCAAACTATCGGGTCAAAACCACACCCACCCACACTACTCAGTATTTATCCAACCTTTTTTAAAGCTCAAACGCGGCCTCATAACGGATTTGGGATTTTGTTCCCCCATCCCAACTCTTTTACCAAACCAGACTTTCCCTATATCCCTCCTAAATCTGAATTTTCCAACTTAAAACCATTGCGCGAGCCTGTCTAGGCTAGATATTTTTCAGCACACATTTACATCCCCTTTTTTTATTCCTTTTTCCACTTATAAACCTCAATCATATCCCCCCTAATTTCTACGCTTTCAAAGGGGAGTCTTTCGGGGGCCCTTGTCTATCCTCATGGGGAAAGGGTTTCTGATCATGGTCATCTTTGTCATCCCCCTTTTGTACTTTTCCAGAGAATTTATTCCATTCTGTAATAGGGTACCAAAACTTTTCAGCAAAAACTAATGGGGGCCTAACCAAGGATTATAAGTTGAAGAAAAACCTGAGGACTCCTATTATTATGCTCTGTATAAAAAATTTCTATTAGCTTTTTTTGCGAACATTATGCACTGTTTCTTGTTTCAGATTACTGAAACCAAACCCCCTAAATCTTTTTCGCAACCGTAATAAAAGATCTACTTTATTTTTTTATATTGGCAGGGGTTATTGTCCTGTCCAACATTTAGAACTTTTGCATTTGTCTATATTAAACTGCTCGCCACTTCTCCACCACTGCGCAGTCTATTCAAATCTTCCTGGAGTGCTCGAATGTCCTCGCAAAATGAATTCGCGGCCTTTTTTGGTGTCACGCAAACTTGCCGGTCGCCTTTATGCCCTCACTATGCCTTTATGTAGTTTGAACAGCAGGGGCCCAACCTGACCCCTTGTGGAACACCGCTCGGACGTTCCCACTCTGATTTCTCCCCATTTATCAAACTCTCTGCCCCCCATTTGTCAACCATGCCTCTATCCAGGAAAAAATTTTCCTCCATTCCATTTTTTAATTTTTCCTCAATAGCCCTCTGATGTGGGACCCTGTAAAAAACCCTTACTGAAGTCCAAACAAAATACAATTCTTTACCATGATCTACCTCCTAAAATCCCTTTAGGAAAAAATTTAAAAAATTCGTAAGGCAGGAACGCCCCTTTGTAAAACCAGCTAGATTCGTTGATTTTTATGCTTTTTGGGGGCTAAAAACTCCCCGGGGAATATTGATTCCATAATTTTCCCACATGGGGGTTTTAGGCTTATTGGCTAGTTCGAAGCTAAGGACCTGTCACCTGTTTTAAAATAGAAATCACTTTTGCCATTTTCCATTATCTGGCCCATGCCAGTTTGTAGTGATATTTGAAAAAATTAGCCAAAGGTTGTGCTAAGCCCCTTTACATTCCTTTTGAACCCTTTCATACAGTTTATCAGGGCCCGGGGATTTTTAGGTTTAATTTATTATTTGCCAAGGACCATTCACTTGGACCCTAATAGTGCACAGTTTTTTTATCGCCCGTTCTAATAATTTTTCTTTCTGGAATATCCGGGGATCCTCCTTGTAAAAACTGGAGGAAGTAGGTTTTAAAATTCTACACATTTCCTTATCCTTCAGTGAGCTGACCCAGGGAATTTGATGGGCCTATCGTCCCGATCTTTTTCTGTAACCTGAAAAAATCCTTTGGGTTTGTCTTCGATTCTCTTTCAACTTTAACCCATAACTCTTTTTTCTTTTCTTTCCCTTTTTTTTTTTCTTTTAACGAATAATCGATTTTTTTAATTGCCCCCCTCCCTTTTGATTTTCCTAAAATTCCTCCCTTTTGCCAATCAATATTTTAATCTATTGTTCATCCATTTAGGATTCATTTTTTTTTGATCTGATTTTTCCCATTTGGAAAATATTTTTTACTGAGCAGCTAGAAATATCCCTGGAAAGCATATATCGGAACCTCACCACCTACCCGCCCCTAGTCGGGCTTCCATTTTAGCCCACCAAGTAATTTTTTAGTCCCATGAAATCACCAAACGAAAGTCAGGGGCGGAGACTTGATTTCCATTATTAGGGGGTTCCATGTATATAAAAAGAGTGAAATTTTTGATCACTCTCCCCAAGCTCACATTTAAACCCCAAGATTATTAATTATTTTTCCCTCTGGCAAGAACCAATCAAGGAGGTTTTTTCCCCTAGTTGGCTCTGTCACAAACTGTTTTAAAAAACAATCCCGGGTCGATCAAGAAAACCCCCCGACTCTAAAATTTTCCCGTCAAATTGCTCCCGTCAATCTGTCTATAGTTGAAATCTCCCATTAGCACAACATTTCGTATGTAGATGCCTTACGAATTTCGTCCCATAGAAGTTTACTGCACTCCCTATCAAGATTTTGGGGCCCTGTAAATCACACCCAAAATCAGTTTTTCTCGGCCCTCGAGAAGCTGTAACCAAACAGATTCAGTGGCTGACGCTTCTAATTTAATATCTTGTCTAACACAACAATTTAAATTGTCTCTGACATACACGCTACTCCGCCACCTTTCCTGTTGACCCTGTCAGTGTGGAATAATTTATAGCCTTGTATGTGACATTCAGGAGGGCATCTCTCTATCTTTCAGATTGAGCCAGGTCTCTGTTATAGCAATAATATCTATGTTTCCTGCACTTGCAATTAATCTTAGCTCATCTATCTTATTTCTAACACTCCTGCTATTAGTATAGTAAACCTTAAGGGAGCTAGTCCCTTGCTGCCCTCTGCTGTCCCCCTTTGTTTGCTGACCTGTTTCTATTGTCTTTATTTTAACTTCATGCTGAATGCCTTTTATACATTTACTGTTTCCAACCCTAGTGTTGCAACCTGCTTGTTTCCCACACACACCCATACCTCTATCTTCCATCAGTTTAAAATCATAGGCATTTCACCAATGGCCTTCTCAATCGAGTCTGCAAGTGCTACCACCCCTGCCCCAGAGAGATGAACCCCATCCCTTGCATACATATCATGTTTGCCATAAAAGTTGTTCCAGTTGTCAATGAATGGGATTGCAAGTTCCTTGCAGTATCTGTCTAGCCAGCAATTTACACCAATTGCCCTAGACAACCATTCATTTCCTACTCCCCTTCTAGGCAAGATGCTACATATGATTGGGATCCCTCCCTTAGACTTAATGAACTCTATAGCTGACCTGTACTTATCTAGCAGCTCTTCTCTCCTACCCTTTCCCAATATCATTTCCACCAGCACTGAGACAGATATATGGGCTTGTTCCCATTACTGACATGATATTATCCAGTCTGTTGACAATGTCCCCAACACCAGCTCCAGGGAAGCACACTCTATCTCTCATCTTCTTATTCCTATTACAAAAAGCAACGGTCAACATATCTTTACTGAGAGTCAACCACCACAAGAATGTGCGCTACCTTCATTACAGGCAGTATACCCTTACCTTCACTGGCCACAAAGTACTTTCATCCTGAGAACAGAAGAAGCGATTTCCTACCTTCCAGATCTTCACGTCTTAACTTGGCATACTCTGATGCGCCTCCCATTACTGTGAAACAACTCTCCACTTGTACAGGTGCTGCTGCACCTCACTGCTGGTAGCCGGTTTGCTACCATCCCCACCTACATGCCTGCCTGCAACAGTGAGAGCAGACCCTGCACCGCCTGCTAGAAGCCCTCATTCCCCACATCCACCAACCACCGCACCCTCTCTCCCAGCCCAGTGAAGGTGGACCTTCAGCCCGCTCCAATCTCCTCCTGGAGGAAGCAAGACCTCCTCCTTTCAACTCTCAACACCTAGTTGTTAAAACACTGCAGAACGAAGCCCTGCTTTTGTAAACCGTCACGCTATCCCAATGCACTCAGGGTCTGTGACCTCACCATGACGACTGACCACTGAACACACAGCACACCCAAGAGTGCACCCTGAACAGTACACACATGTGCAAACCACCCCTACAGTACAGTGTGCCTCCCTGGACAGTGACACACCGTATGCACCCTGGACAGCACAGCACAGTGGTCCTCCTCTGACAGTTCAATACAGTGTGGACTACCCCTGTACAGTAACATACACGTGTACCCTGACAGTGCACACAGCGTGCACCCCTGAACGAGCACATACAGCGTGCACCCCCAGGTAGTACAACACAGTGTGCACACCGTGACAGTACACACAGTGTGCACTCCGTGACAGTGCACACAGTGTGCACCCGTTGAACAGTGCCCACATGTGGCACCCTGACAGCGCACACAGGGCACCCGTGACAGTGCACAGGTGTCACCAGTGGCCAGAAACTAAGCTGTGTCAAACATACCTCAACAGCAATCAACGTAGAACTTAAATATACCCCACACAGTCTTGAACACTCACTGTGCATTAACCATTACGTCCTCTGTTATCCCTCGACGGAGAAAAAACAGAATCAAAATTGTGGAATAGACACACAGAGAAAAAAGAAGAAGATGCTCTAATTAAAGTAAAGACTGTAGGCAGCTGCTGGGGCCAGAGACTCTCATTTGGCACGGGAGAAAGAGACTACAAAAAAACTTTAATGGAAGAGTGTGAAATTCGCCACCTACGTAGTAAATCCTTACTACTGAGAACCTTAATGATGTTTGCATTTGGTGGAAGACCCGTCGCTCCTCACTTTCTCTCATCTCTTTTGCTAGAGTGTTTTATCTGCTGCTTAGCATTATGTTGCTTTCTCTGTTTCTATGTTATCCGGGGTTTTCTTGTTATCCGTCTTATTTATGCCATTTCGCCGGTTTTCTTGTCAATTGTGCCATTGTGGGTAGATATCCCCATCTTTTCCTTCTCTCTCTCTCTCTCTCTCGCTCTCTCCGCTTTCGCTCTCTCTCTCTCGTCTCTCTCACCTCTCTCTCATCTCTCTGCTCTCCTCTCGCTCCGCTCCTCTCTTCTCTCTCCATCTCTCTCCTACTCTCCTCCTCCTTTCTCTCTTTACACAGGATTTGACAAGATTAGGAGGATCCCTAGCGT
>NW_026465600.1:10000-13926 GCF_026875155.1 Cherax quadricarinatus
TGGTCAAAGACTGCATATCACACTCAAGAACAGAGATCTTTGGGGAGGAATAATACCGACACATATCCCGAAACACCCATCGACCAATAACTGCTTTAGCAGATGGGCTGCCAGGTGCGTTCGCTACCTCGTAAGGAATCAATTCAAGACCTGTACACCGTGTATCGTCAGCCCCCATTTAACTGGAGTATGCAGCAAGCACCATTAGGAACCCACACCTGGTCAAGCACGGCAAGAAATTAGAGAAAGGCAAAAGTTTGCAACAAGCCGTTCAATAGCTTAGGGAATGTCCCTACGAAAAGGTTAAAGGAAATCGGCCTGAGACACTGAGGACCGAAAGGTAGGGAGACATGATAACGACATACAAAAACCATGAGAATACATCAGGTGGGACAGAGACAGGATGTTTTCTAGAATGGACATAGAAACAAGGGGTTCCACAATTGGAAGTTGAAAAACTTCAATGATCCAAGGGATGTGAGGAAGTATTTTCTTCCGTCATAGAGTTGTCCAGGAAGTGAATAGTGTGGCAAGTGTTAGTGGTAGCAGAACCCATGCATAATTTAAGACGAGGTATGATATAACTCATGGAGCAAGGAAGAGATGAGAACCACAAAAGGTGATACATAAACACACACACGCACAACACACACACACGCACACAACACAAACACACACACACATATACACACACCACACAGCACACACACACACACACACAAATACCCACACACACACACACACCACACAACACACACACACATACACACAAACGACCACACCAACACTACAACACAAACACACACAACACCACACAACACACACGCAGCACAAACACACAACACACACACACCACACACACCCACCATACACACACACACATACACACACATCACACCACATCACACACACTCACACCAACACCACACACACAAACACACACAAACACACACACACAAACACAAAACACAAACACGCACACCACACACGCAACAAACACACACACAACACACACACACACAACACATACACACGCATACACACACCCACACCACACACACACCACACACACACACAACTCACAACAACACTCCACACACACACACAACACACATCACACAACACACACACACACACACACACACAAAATACAGCGGGAGGTCTCGTGGGTAACAGAGACTCGAGGAAAGCCATAAACGAAATGATGGAAAAGCCAACAACAAAATGCAAGAGACAGAGGAAAGAATTGTCCCCACTGGGCAACAAATTAATGGGAAGACCAAAACGAACCGTGGTTTACCCCGAGGTGCAGGAGGACAAAACTAAGTTGCATTAGTTAGAGAAAAGGTACAGAAGGCAAGGACTCCAGGAAAATAAGGAGATCAGTCGAAGAGCCAAAACGAGTACACAGATAAGGAGGAGGCCCACGACAATACGAGAGCGACATAAGCAGCGAAAGTCAAGTCTGACCCGAAACTGCCGCGTAAAGCCTTAATTAGAAAAAATACAACAGTCAAAAGACCCAGTGATCAGGCTGAGGAAAGACGGTGGGGAACCACAGAAACATCAAGAGGTATGTGAGATGAGCTCAACACGAGATTAAAAGAAGTAATTCACAGTGAGACAGGGAAGGACTCTGGAAGACACGACCGGGGGACACCCAAATGGAACACACCAAGTGCAGGATGACATGCATCACTGAGGAGGAGTGAAGAGCTAAGTGACCTTGATACCTCACAGGCCCGGGGATAGGACAACATATCTTCGAGGGTGCTTAGAGAGGGAGCAGAAAACGCTGTGTGTGCTATTAACCACAATCTTAAAACACAATCCTTGAAACTGGGCAACTTCCCCGAGCAGGAAGTGGGAAATGTAGTTCCCTTTTTTAAAAAAATGGAGACAGAAAAGAGGCACAAAATTTAAACCAGGCAGTGTCACTGACGTGTATAGTAATGCAAAGTCATGGAGAAGATTTTCGGGAGGAGAGTGGGGGAGCACCTGGAACGAAACAGATTATCAACGACAACCAGCACAAAATTCATGGAAGGCAAATCCTGTGTCAAAAACCCTTCTGGAGTTTTATGACAAAGTTACAGAAGTAAGACACGGAGAGAGAAGGGTGGGTTGATTGCATTTTCTTGGACTGCAAAAAAGCCTTCGACACAGTTCCTCACAAGAGATTAGTGCAGAAACTAGAGATCCAGTGCACGTATAAGGGGAAAGGGCACTGCAATGGATCAAGAATACCTGACAGGGAAGCAATAGCGGGTCATGGTACGTGATGAAGTATTCACAGTGGGCACCTTGACAGCGGGTCCCACAGGGGTTGGTCCTAGGACTGTGCTGTTTTTGGTATATGTGAATGACATAGGGAAGGGATAGACTCAGAAGTGTCCCTGTTCGCAGATGATTTTAAATTAATGAGGAGAATTAAATCAGATGAGGATCAGGCAGAACTTCAAAGAACCTGGGCAGGCTGGACGCGTGGTCCAGTAACTGGCTCCGAGAATTTTACCCCCGCCAAATGCAAAGTCAAAGAAGATCGGGGACGGGGAAAGAAGACCGCAGACAGAGTATAGGCATGTGGCCAACGACTGCAAACCTCGCTCAAGAAGAAAGATCTTGGAGTGAGTAAAACAACCGAGCACGTCCCCTGGAAGCACACATCAAAAGAAAAACTGCTGCAGCATATGGGCCTGGCAAACCTAAGAGCAGCATTCCGACATATCAATAAGGAGTCCCTTCAGGACCTTACACTTGTACGTTAGACCCATATTGGAGTATGCAGCGCCAAATTTGGAACCCTCACCTAGCCAAGCATGTAAGGAAACTTGAGAAAGTTTATAGGTTTGCAAAAAGACTAGTCACGAAGCTAAGGAGTATGTCCTACGGGGAAACGTTAAGGGAAATCGCCTTGACGACACAGAGATAGGATGTTCCAGAGATGGGACCCAGCAACAAGGGTCACAGTTGGAAGTTGAAAACTCCAGATGAACCACAGGATGTTAGGAAGTATTTCTTCGGTCACAGAAATTTGTCAGGGAAGTCTGGGCAGTGAAGTAGTGGAGGCAGGATCCATACATAGCTTTAAGACGAGGGATGATAAAGCTCATGGAGCGGAAGAGTGACCGAGTACGACCATGAAGAGGCGGGGCCAGGAGCTGTGGACTTGACCCCTACAACCACAACTAGGTGAGTACTACTAGGTTAGAACACATACACCACACACACACACACCACACACACACACACACACCCCACACGCACCACACACACACACACGCACACACACACACACACACACACCATACACGCTTAAGAACAGCATTCCGATATCTCAATAAGGAATCGTTCAGGAACCTGTGCACCATGTTCGCTAGGCCTATATTGGAGTATACAGCACCAGTTTGGAACCCACACCTAGGCAAGCACGTAAGGAAACTAGAGAAAGTGCAAAGGGTTTTCAACAAGACTAGTCCCGGAGCTAAGGGGTATGTCCTACGAGGAGAGGTTAAGGGATATCAACCTAACGACACTGGGGGACAGGAGAGATAAGGGGGATATGAAGCAACATAAAATACTGAGAGGAATCGATAAGGTGGACAGAGACAGTAAATTTCCCGAGATGGACATAGAAACAAGAGGTCCACACTTTGAAGTTGAAAACTCAGATGAATCACAGGGATGTTAGGAAGTATTTAAATTTAGTCACAGAGTTGTCAGAAAGTGAATAGTCAGGAACGATGTAGTGGAGGCAGGATCTATACATAGCTTTAAGATGAGGTATGGTTTGAGCTCATGGAGCAGGAAGAGTGACCTAGTAGCGACCAGTGAAGAGTCAGGGGCCCGGAGCTATGAATCGACCTCTGCAACCCCCCAAGGTGACCCACACCACAAAACCACAACACACACACACACACACCCAC
>NW_026465601.1:0-32320 GCF_026875155.1 Cherax quadricarinatus
ACATGTTACTGGGGGGTGGAAAAACCGACGACATGTTACTGGGAGAATGGGGAGGAAACAAGCAGGGCACATGTTACTGGGAGGTGGAGAGGGGGAAAAGCAGGGCACATTTACTGGGGGTGGAGAGAAACAAGCAGACAAAATGTTACTGGGAGATGGAGAGGAAACAGCAGGGCACATGTTTCTGGGAGATGGAGAGGAAACACGCACGACACATGTTACTGGGAGGTGGAGAGGAAGCACGCACACACATGTTACTGGGAGGTGGAGAGGAAACACGCACGACGCATGTTACTGGGAGATGGAGAGGAAAAAACGCACGACACATGTTACTGGGAGATGGAGAGGAAAAAACGCACGACACATGTTACTGGAGATGGAGAGGAAAAAACGCACGCCCTGTTACTGGGAGGTGGAGGAGGAAACACGCACGACACTGTATTTGGGGGATGGAAGGAAACACGCACGACACATGTTATGGGAGATGGAGAGGAAACACGCCGACACTGTTACTGGGAGATGGAGAGGAAACACGCACGACACATGTTACTGGGAAGGTGGAGAGGAAACACGCACGACATGTTATGGGAATGGAGAGGAAACACGCACGACACATGTTACTGGAGGTGGAGAGGGAAACACGCACGACACATGTTACTGGGAGGGGAGAGGAAACAGCAGACACATGTTTGGGAGTGGAGAGGAAACACGACGACACATGTTACTTGGAGATGGAGAGGAAACATGCACGACACATGTAAATGGGAGATGGAGAGGAACACGCACGACACATGTTATGTGAGATGGAAGGAAAACACGCACGACACTGTACTGGGAGATGGAGAGGAAACACGCACGACACATGTTACTGGGGATGGAGAGGAAACACGCACGACACATGTTACTGGGAGGGATGGAGAGGAAACATGCACGACACATGTTACTGGGAGGTGGAGAGGAAACACGCACGACACATTGTTACTGGGAGGTGGAGAGGAAACACGCACGTCACATGTTAATGGGAGGTGGAAAAGGAAACAGCACGACACATGTTACTGGGGGGTGGAGGGAAGCACGCACGAGCATGTTACTGGGAGATGGAGAGGAAACAGCACGACACATGTTACTGGAGATGGAGAGGAAACACGCACGACACTGTTTTCTGGGAGTGGAGGGAAACACGCACGACACATGTTACTGGGAGATGGAGAGGAATCACGCACGGCACATGTTACTGGGAGGATGGAGAGGAAACAGCACGACACATGTTACTTGGGAGATGGAGAGGAAACACGCACGACACATGTTACTGGGAGGTGGAGGGGAAGCACGCACGACGCATGTTACTGGGAGATGGAGAGGAAACACGCACGACACATGTTACTGGGAGGTGGAGAGGAAACACGCACGAAAACATGTTACTGGGAGGTGGAGAGGGGAAAAACGCACGACACATGTTATGGGAGATGGAGAGGAAACACGCACGACACATGTTACTGGGAGGGGGAGAGGAAACAGCACGACACATGTTACTGGAGATGGAGGGGGAAACACGCACGACACATGTTACTGGAGGTGGAGAGGAAACACGCACGACACATGTTACTGGGAGGTGGAGGGGAAACACGCACGACAAAATGTTACTGGGAGATGGAGAGGGGAAAAAACGCCGACACATGTTACTGGGAGATGGAGAGGAAACACGCACGACACATGTTACTGGGGAATGGAGAGGAAACACGCACGACACATGTTTACTTGGAGGGTGGGAGGAAACACCCGAAAACATGTTACTTGGAGATGGGGAAACACGCACGACACATGTTACTGGGAGTGGAGGGGAAACCGCACGACACATGTTTTCTGGGAGATGGAGAGGAAACACGCAAAGACACATGTTACTGGGAGATGGAGAGGAACCTCGCATGACACATGTTACTGGGAGATGGAGTGGAAACATGCACGACACATGTTACTGGGAGTGGAGGAGGAAACACGCACGACACATGTTACTGGGAGATGGAGAGGAACACGCACGACACATGTTACTGGGAGATGGAGATGGAAACATGCACGACACGTGGTTACTGGGACGGAGAGGAAACACGCACGACACATGTTACTAGGAGATGGAGAGGAAACACGCACGACACATGTTACTTGGAGATGGAGAGGAAACACGCACGACACATGTTACTTGGAGATGGAGAGGAAACACGCACGACACATGTTACTGGGAGGTGGAGGGGAAACACGCACGACACATGTTACTGGGAGATGGAGAGGAAACACGCACGACACATGTTACTGGGAGATGGAAAGGAAACACGCATGACACATGTTACTGGGAGATGGAGAGGAAACACGCAAGACACATGTTACTGGGAGATGGAGTGGAAACATGCACGACACGTGTTACTGGGAGACGGAGAGGAAACACGCACGACACATGTTACTAGGAGATGGAGAGGAAACACGCACGACACATGTTACTGGGAGATGGAGAGGAAACACGCACGACACATGTTGCTGGGAGATGGAGAGGAAACACGCACGACACATGTTACTGGGAGATCGAGAGGAAACACGCACGACACGTGTTACTGGGAGATGGAGAGGAAACGCACGACACATGTTACTGGGAGGTGGAGAGGAAACACGCACGACACATGTTACTGGGAGATGGAGAGGAAACACGCACGACACATGTTACTGGGAGATGGAGAGGAAACACGCACGACACATGTTACTGGGAGATGGAGAGGAAACACGCACGACACATGTTACTGGGAGGTGGAGAGGAAACACGCACGACACATGTTACTGGGAGATGGAGAGGAAACACGCACGACACATGGCCCGGTGGCCTGGTGGCTAAAGCTCCCGCTTCACACACGGAGGGCCCGGGTTCGATTCCCGGCGGGTGGAAACATTTCGACACGTTTCCTTACACCTGTTGTCCTGTTCACCTAGCAGGAAATAGGTACCTGGGTGTTAGTCGACTGGTGTGGGTCGCATCCTGGGGGACAAGATTAAGGACCCCAATGGAAATAAGTTAGACAGTTCTCGATGACGCACTGACTTTCTTGGGTTATCCTGGGTGGCTAACCCTCCGGGGTTAAAAATCCGAACGAAATCCCATCCTATCCTATCATGTTACTGGGAGATGGAGAGGAAACACGCACGACACATGTTACTGGGAGATGGAGAGGAATAACGCACGACACATGTTACTGGGAGATGGAGAGGAAACACGCACGACACATGTTACTGGGAGATGGAGAGGAAACACGCACGACACGTGTTACTGGGAGATGGAGAGGAAACACGCACGACACATGTTACTGGGAGATGGAGAGGAAACATGCACGACACGTGTTACTGGGAGGTGGAGAGGAAACATGCACGACACATGTTACTGGGAGATGGAGAGGAAACATGCACGACACGTGTTACTGGGAGGTGGAGAGGAAACACGCACGACACATGTTACTGGGAGATGGAGAGGAAACACGCACGACACATGTTACTGGGAGGTGGAGAGGAAACACGCACGACACATGTTACTGGGAGATGGAGAGGAAACATGCACGCCACATGTTGCTGGGAGGTGGAGGGGAAACACGCACGACACATGTTACTGGGAGATGGAGAGGAAACACGCACGACACATGTTACTGGGAGATGGAGAGGAAACACGCATGACACATGTTACTGGGAGGTGGAGAGGAAACACGCACGACACATGTTACTGGGAGATGGAGTGGAAACATGCACGACACGTGTTACTGGGAGACGGAGAGGAAACACGCACGACACATGTTACTAGGAGATGGAGGGGAAACACGCACGACACATGTTACTTGGAGATGGAGAGGAAACACGCACGACACATGTTACTTGGAGATGGAGAGGAAACACGCACGACACATGTTACTGGGAGGTGGAGGGGAAACACGCACGACACATGTTACTGGGAGATGGAGAGGAAACACGCACGACACATGTTACTGGGAGATGGAGAGGAAACACGCATGACACATGTTACTGGGAGATGGAGAGGAAACACGCAAGACACATGTTACTGGGAGATGGAGTGGAAACATGCACGACACGTGTTACTGGGAGACGGAGAGGAAACACGCACGACACATGTTACTAGGAGATGGAGAGGAAACACGCACGACACATGTTACTGGGAGATGGAGAGGAAACATGCACGACACGTGTTACTGGGAGATGGAGAGGAAACATGCACGACACATGTTACTGGGAGATGGAGAGGAAACATGCACGACACGTGTTACTGGGAGGTGGAGAGGAAACACGCACGACACATGTTACTGGGAGATGGAGAGGAAACATGCACGACACGTGTTACTGGGAGGTGGAGAGGAAACACGCACGACACATGTTACTGGGAGATGGAGAGGAAACATGCACGACACATGTTACTGGGAGGTGGAGAGGAAATACGCACGACACGTGTTACTGGGAGGTGGAGAGGAAACACGCACGACACGTGTTACTGGGAAGTGGAGAGGAAACACACGACACATATTACTGGGGGGGGTGGAGAGGAAACACACGACACATATTCCTGGGAGGTGGAGAGGAAACACACGACACGTGTTACTGGGAGGTGGAGAGGAAACACACGACACATTTTACTGGGAGATGGAGAGGAAACACACGACACATGTTCCTGGGAGGTGGAGAGGAAACACACGACACGTGTTACTGGGAGGTGGAGAGGAAACATACGACACGTGTTACAAAAAACGCGATTCTAAAAGCTTAGAGATCTCCAGTGAATACTAGAAAGGACTGCCCTTCTAGCATCCAGCCTGTTACTGGGTTTTCGTAACAAGTAGTAAGTATTCTTGTCCAATTATCCATTAGAATTCAGTATGATTCAATAGTGCTTCAGGATTACAACTGGTAGGCTACTAACTAGAGAAATTAAAATTTAATAAATTTATTAAGTCTAGAGGTATATTATCAAATTAAATTAAATTAAATTAATCACAGTAATCAAAATAATATCACTTCTCTCGAGTTCAATATTATTGTGCTGAAAGCACATATCACATTTATAATTCGTAAGTACCGTCTGGTACATTAACATTTAATAAGATATTACAAATATGTACAAGTAAGTTTGTGTATGTGTGTAAGTGCTCTAAGTAGTTCACTATGTCTCACGACTCGACTAGACTTAAACAAGTGACTGACAAAGTCCTCAAATAAACTAACTTCTTGACCAACTGGCAACCAGAACAGTCTGCTTGAACAATAAAAAGAATGCTAAGCCCAATAGCAATATAACAAGCAACTGCGACACAGAATCAGGAACAAGGAGATAATATAACGACACTAAGTAGGGACCATCTGCAGATCCTCCACAAAAGTCACAAAACTCCCATAATACTGAATCTAAGTTCAGCATAAGAAAATCCCTGACTGTGATAATACACAGATACCAGTACAAGTTAAGTGAGAAGTTACAGCTCAGGACCTGAGATGTTCCGAGTGTCTATGTGACACACAACCTCAGTACAACGTCGAAAATCACTAAGTCTATACAATGTTCTGTGAACAGAGCTCTACAGAACTAACAAGAATAATGAGACAGACAATCTGTCCAACCACCAAGAGAGTCTAGATCAGACTGAATACTTCACGTGAGGTGAGGACACCCCCCTCGATCACGTGATAGCTCCGTGGGTTGCTGTCGCTGCCCAACAAGAAGCCGGCAGGGAAACAAGCAAAGAGCGATAATTACAGTAGTTAGACAATCAAGACTTGAACTGAGCACATAATATGTTACATCCTACCTAACAACATAACTACGTCAAATAACAATATAAAGCAATACATTTACGATTTAGCTATTATCGCAAATATAAGCAATATAAAATTAAATGAAAAGGTAATAATTATATATATACATAATAATCATTGCAACCCATTCAGGGGTTCCAACACCCCCCCCAACACGACAGACGGTCGCACTAGGAGTTGCATTAATGTCTTTCACATTATTACTGATTACTCATATCAATACAATTTAATATAAATATTAATCAGAGTCACTCTTGTGCCAAGCACTTCTATCATTCAACAGTGTCAGTTTCACTAGGATATACCCCTAGACTAGGGTAGTACACAGTATCGTATCTCTGCATACTCGTGGTTATGTACATCAGTGTAGAGACTGGATAGCGCAGATGAGCAGGGCACGATGAGGCTCGATCATAGTAGAGGAGACTGCATTCCACTCTTAAGTAGTGGTTGTGGAATGCGAGGCAGTATGGACATCTGAGTATGAAACAGCTTAAGGTGTGTAGTGAAGGGGGGGGGGGGTCTGCGGCAGGACAGTGTTGCGCCACACGCAGTACATCACCCACACCACACTACCCACTCAACACTCAGCTTATGTCTCCTTACACACACAACAATACTGTGAATATATAATATAATAATTAACTTTAGTAAAAATTTTTAATATGGCGGGAGGGATTAATTTTCAAATTAATTTGACATGGCAAGTAAAAAAAGGTATTTGGGCTTTAAAAATTACGTTAATTTAATGTAACTGAAAAATTATTAAGGAGGGTTAAACAAAACGTCCCAATTACATTACACTGACCCCTTATGGGTTTTATACTAATAAAAAAGGTTGGATTCGAGGGCCCACCTCATACCCCAGCATTTTTACTTTTCATATTTGTTAATATAAGTGAGTGGTTTGTGGCCCTAAAAAAAACTTTAAAATTTTAAAGGGGAAGTGCCCAAATACACATCAAAATTTTCCCGGGACACCACAAGAGCTAGAGCCCCCTTTCTCAATCATTCGTCAAAACCCAGGAGAAGTGAGGACGTGGCTGCTCATTTACCAACAGGGGCGTGCAGAGCTACAAAACGCATCACACTTTTTTGCGTTGAGTTGACCCGGGGGGTTGTCACTGGCCCGAGGGACGTTACAAACCGGCGATTATCCGTGAAAACCTAGGGTTCGAAAATGAAGAAAATATGGGGTGTAGCATAAATGGGACGACCGGATCTTCTTTAAAAATGACGTCAGCAAATGTTTATGAAGGGGTTTGGTGGTTTAAGTTTCAAGAAAACCAAATTAAGCCTCAATTCAGTTTAATCAGAAACGTCTACTATGTATCACGACACTACACAGGGTTTAAAAAATAAGGAATGTCCCTTTTTTGAGGCGAATAAAATTTGTTATAAAAGATGAACTAGTTAATTATGGAACGGTTCAAAAGGCCTCTGCAGGTCGGGGGGCCGCTGGCCCTTTATGCGGGAAAGGGTTTGGGGGAAAACATATTCAGTCAAAATCCCTTACCCCAAATTCCATACCTTCCTATTTTAAATGTTGCAAACATTTTGAACTCAGGTATATTTTAACATATGGGGGGCAACGCCCGTACGTGTCGGCTGTGTGGATCGTAGACCACATAGGGGCACAGGGGTGATAAGCGTCGTAAAATTTCCTCCAAATATCCAACAGCAACAACCGGAAGAATCGAGGAAGGGGAAGGGACGAGAAACATCTTATGCACACCCGTTTTCGCCCAACGGAAAATCTTGGAGGAAGAGGTAAAAAAAGCGCAGGAGAAGGTTTTGGGGGATGCAAAACAGCGAGAAAATCACCATCACGGATAAAAAATAAAGTTTTTGAAGAGACCCCGCCCACAATTGGGGACGAGGATGTACCCGCGTCTTTATAAAGGGCACGGGATGTATTGTTAGACGATTTCGATCGTCAACCGTGGGAGGAACCAGGTGAAAATTTTGGGGGATGGGGTTGAGCAAAAGGTTTGAGGCAAAACGGAGAAAGCTTTTGGGGGGGGGGGGGGGGGGGATTTTCGGGGGTGCCCGCAAAAAAAGATGGTAAATATGGGCAGAAGTGGGGGGTGCATCATGATAGTACAAAAAAAATCCCAAGGGCAGGGGGAGGGTGGGACCGAAAGCGAACTGCAAACCCCACCAGATCAACGACGTCTCACTCCTCCCCAAAAGGGCCGGGGAAAAAATCTTGGGGGGAGGGTACAGAGGAAAGGGAACAGTAAAATCCACGAAACAAAATTTAAACAAGGTAAATTCCCCCAAAAAAAGGGGAGGGGGATGAGGGTAAAATGTATAATTTGAAAAGTCTATACCAAAACCCAAAAGGGAAAATTTTCCCCTTAAATTTGATTTTAAGGGTTTTTACAATAAATTTTTGGGTTTTGAGATCTGAGCGGAAGCAAAGGGGGTTTAATGAATTTTTTTTTTGCGTCTATATGTGGTTTGGGGTATTTTCCAAGAAAAACAATTACAAAATTTGGGTTTATGATTTGGGAATTAGAGGGTTTTAAAGATGGGGAAAAAGGAATATGCGACGGGGTTTTAAAAGGGGGCGTCGCCATTCGGAAAAGGGAAAAATAGCCCCGTTTGTAGTACGCATAGGGGAAAGGGGGGGGGGGAAAGTGTTTAGGGTGGAGGGTTTTAAGGGGGTAGAGTACATATAATTTTTTGTAGGTGTAAGGGGCCCCGGCCGAGGGAGATGCACGACTTAAAACCCATTTTGACAAATGTATTAGTATATCTCACGTAGTTTACCAAAGTAGCGATAATGGGGGAGACGGGAAATTGTGAAATTAAACGAAAAGATTGGGCCTGGGAGGAGGGGGTTGTTGTTTTTGGGGGCCCGGGGAAAGATTTATTGACGAGTGTGGGTTTAATGGTTTGTGGGGGGGGGGTGGAAATTTTGGGGAAAACTTCATTAGAAGAGTTTAATGCGGCGAAAATTAAAGATAGAATGTACGTGTCTAGTGCGGTTACAGGGGCGGGGGAAGTGAGGGGAATAAATGGGGGTTTTTTTTTCGGATCATAAAATTTGAATGGATGAAAGATATTGGGGGTGTGCCAAAAGGGGGGTCCGTCATTTTGGAAATTAAATGTAAATTTTTTTTGAAGAGAGGGAAAGTCGTTTGCCCTTTTGGGCATATGGGGAAGGGCCTTGGGGTTTGAAGCACCGGGAAAAGAGGCTTTGGTTAATTGGGGGAAAAATGAACCCCAAAAAAGCAAATTTAAAGGGAATTTTAAAATTAGTCAGGGAGTGAGATATAATCAGTTAAAATTTTGGTTTCCAACGATATTTAGGGGGGCAGTTGCGCGACTGCTATGCAAAGCGAATGCAATTATCCTTTACAAAAATTTAAAAATTTAAAGGAGCAACTAAAAATTTTAAACAAAACAAAATTTTGAGGGGGAAAGGGGTTTAAGGGAAAAATCGAAGGGGTTTTTGTGGGGAGAGGGCCTTGGGCGTGTGTGTTGAGGAATCAACAAAAGACGCCCGCAAAGCAATGGAGTTAAGGGGGTTTGGAATGTCCAGGAAGGTTTTCCGGGGTAAAGTAAAACCCAGGGTTTAAAAACGAGGGCGGGGGGTATGAGTGGGTATTTTGATGTTTGGGGTTTAAAAATTTTGAAAACGAAAAAGTGTTGGAATAAGTAAAATTTTCTTTGGCGGGCAACGGGGGGGGGTTTTGTGCGTTGTGAGCGGGAGAGCTTTATCGTTTGATGTTGGGGGGGCCGTAACGGTTTGTGAAAACTGGGAGGCTTTAAAATCGGGGCCCAAATTTGGGTAAGGGCGCCGGGAATAGAGGGTTTTGCCCACAAATTTTTATATTTAAAAAAAGGAACTTTAAAAAGGGGGTTTTTTGGTACTTTTTTTCAATATCATGAAGGGGGAGGGGGTTTTTGGGGGAACAAAAAAGGGTTTGGGCTGGGTCGTCCTATTTCCCAAAAGGGCGAGCCTTTAAAAGGGTTTTTAAAAAATTATCTGCAATCTCGTTATTAAGTGGGGGACTAAAAAAATTTTTGGGAAGGATTTTGGGCCAAACAGAAAAAAAAAAGTCCTGGGCAAAGGTTTGACGAGGGACAATATGGGGGTGCCGGGCAGGTCTAGTATGAAGGTCAGGGTTTATGATTAAATTTTATTAAGAAAGAGTAAGTTTGGGGAAAAGGGGGGGGTTTTGGGCCCAATAAAAAGGGGAGGCGGCATATGAAGTGGGGAACGGGGAGACGTTATGGAAGAAAATGGATGGCGGGGGTTTTGGGGCAAAAAATTTATATAAAGGGGGCCAAAATTAAAAAGATCAAGAGGCATTTTTGCGTGGCAGGGTGAAGGGGAGGGGGGAGATCGGATTCAGATGGAAGGGGGTTTTGCGCCCAAGGGTTGCCCCCCTTTCAAAAATTTTTTTTTTTGCTTGTTTTCAAGGGCCCCCTTTTTATAGGGGGAAAAGGGGTTTTTTTTGGGGAACAAAGGGGAAATGAGTAATGTAAGGGGGGGGGAGGGGCATTGTTGGATAGCCCGACGACACGACGTTTTTTGGTGAGAGAAAACATGGATTTGTTTTCGGGTAGAAAAGTTAGTGAAATTTTTTGGGAAAAGGCATTTGGCATGCCCGATAAACCATGAGGAAAAAAAAAGAAAAATGAATCGGGGAAAAGGGTCGCGTGAAAAAGGGAAAAGGTAGCTGAAAGGGGAAAAGGGGGGACCAAATAAAGATATGGGGGAAATCGTTTATGTAATAAAATTCAAGTCAGCACAACAAAAAAAATTTCCGTGCGAATCGTTATATGTTTCTGAAGCTTTTTTAGGGGTTGAATTTTGCAAATTTAAGTTTGGCAACAAAGGGTGAAAAAAAAACAAAATGTGCTTTTAATAAAGAAAAACAAAGGCATTTTAAACCGGTAATTTTTTCCGAAACTTCTTTGGGTTTTTAAAAAGGGTTAAAAAAAAATTTTTTTAGATTCTTTTGGGGGAACAGGGCAAATTTGGTTAAGTAAAAGCGGTTGTCAAAACTCCCGTTGGCCGTGGAGGGCTGGGTCTTATAAAATTTTCGAAAAGAGGTTTTAATAAGTATGTTTTTAAAAACATATTTAAGCGGGAGGGAGGGGCGAAAAAAAGAGGGTCTTCATGGGGAACATCAGGATATCGACGGGGGTTTGGGGGGGGTGGGGATTCATAAAAGGGTGGGGCAAATTTTAAACGGGCACCCTAAACGGGGGGATCCCCTCACAAAAAAAATTTTGAGAAATCTTGATATCCCAGTTGGTAAGGCCCCGGGGTACGGCGGTAGAAGGATTTTTATCCGATGTAGGATTGGCATAATATTTGGGGGGGGGGAAAAAAAAATAAAATTGCTTTTAAAAAAACCTAAAGTAAGAGAAGTTATGTAAGTTTTTTCAGGGAATCTTGCCGTCGGGAAGGGTTTTATTCTATAAAAAAGAATACAGAGGATGGGGAATCCCGGGGGATTGTGGGGGGATGGCGACTTTTTATCAAACGGTGTTTTTTTTGCGTTTGTTTTGAACTTAAAAGGGGTTTTTGGGGGGGAAAGGTTTTAAAAAGGGGGTTAGTGGGGGAGGGGGGTTTGCGGTTTTTTGGGGGTTTTTAAGTTTAGATTAACGGGGTAATAAAAGGGTTGAGAATGCTTTGGGGTATATGATTAGGGGTTTATAATAAAATGATGTGGGCTATGAGGGAGGCGGACGTGCGAAAAATTAATGCTTTGGGCAGCAATTTTTTTTATAGGACACATGTAAAAAAAAGGGGTTTTATGGGGGGAAGGGGAAAGAGAGTTTTTTTTAGTGAGGGTTATCAAAATTTTTCACTTTAAAAGGGAAATTTATGGTATTTGCAAAAGGGGAAAAGGGAATACAGGGGCTATTTTCCTAACTTGGTGTGAGAAAGGAGAGCGGTTTAAAAGGATGTATAAATGGGTTTTTGATATCAGGGGCATTGGGGTTATTACCCCCCAGGTTTTCAAAAAACACACAATTATCTTTGGGGAAGGGTTGGGTAGCACTCCCGATTGAAATTTTTTAAATCTTTGTATAAATCTTTTCCCAAGGACTTTATGAAAAAAAATTTTCTATGAACTCAATAGGGTGCATAGGATTCTTTACTTTTTTTTGATTCAATTTTTAAGTGGAAAAAAGGGTGTTTCCCCCCCCGTTATAGCAATTAAATTTTTTTTTTGTTAAAATTTTAAATGCTGTTTAAAAGGTTTTGGTTTTTCATAATATTATTTACATGAAAATTTTTTTTGGGCATTTTTTTTCTTTGTTTTGCTGAAAATGTAAAATACATATCGTATTTTTGTTTTTTTTTAAATTTTGGTTTTTTTTTAAAATTGTGATTTTTATATTATCCCCTTTCCCTTTCTTTAAATAGAAAATCCCCTAGTATGTTAAGATCTCGTGATAATCGCCTTTATAATTTTTTTTAAAGTATCGTGGTGTTTCTTTTTAAGCACCTAAGTCTTAGAATTAGTCTTGCATACGTGGTTGCCCGGCAGAAACCTCCCCCAATATTTTCCTGATGTAGTCTCATGGGGTGAAATTTGTGTTTTGCTTGTGTGTGTCATTTTGCTTGTTTGTTTGTTTTTATCTCTTTTTTAAAATTGTACAATCTTTCAAAAATTCCATGTTTGATTTTGGTAATATGAAAACCTTGTTAAGATTTTTCTTTAACAAATAAACAAAAACCACTGTAATGTTAGTTTTGGGGTGAGGTTTTATCACTGTAATATAGGGTGGTTTGTGTGGTTTGTAATAATACCAATGAAACCATAACGGGGTGGTGTGTGTGAGTGTGTTTTTACCCTGTACTTATGGTGCCCGTTTTTAGGTCTGGGGTTAATGCGATTCTAGTGGCAGTAATCTTTTTTCGTTATCTTTTTAAAAATATTTCGTCATTTGTTTTCGCACTGTTTTTTAAAAAAAATTAAAAAAAAAAAAATAAAACATATAAGGGTGGAGAAATTCCCGTGGAAGTTTTACGTTGGGCAGCAAAAGCGCCCACCGCAAAAAACCAAAAACCCCATCTATAAAATAAAAAGAAGGGAAGATTGAAAAAATTTGGACTCTTTTAACACCGGACAGAGGGTAGGGAAACGCTTCAAAACCTTTTTAACGAGCTGAACAATCTCTAAATCCCCCCGGGGCTGAACTTTACTACTAGAAGCTCGTGAGAGAGCTGCAATCCCGAGAAAAAATTTTGGGGGGAACCTGCATAATATCCCGCCATAAACCCCGGAATCCTGTACTCCCCTTTCCATCCTGTGGGACCGGAAATTTTAGAAATTGCACGAACCCTTTGCCCCCTATTAAGGGGGCCCCAAACCCCCCGAAACCCTTAAGCCAAAAACAAACCCAGATAGGTTTAAATTTGGCTTTTAAACCAAAAATACAAATTTTGGGTAAGGGTTTAAAAGTGAAGTTTAGAGCGCCAGCTCTCAAACCCAAAGCTCTGAATGCGTCAAGTGCTGTTCCCACTTTTACTGCACTCAAAAAATCCCGTGAGATAACAAAAAAATTTAACCTCTTTTCCCCAATGCCTTAATTTCTTTTTTGGGCTCAAACCTATATGGTGATTCTTAATGGGTTGCCCCTGTACATCAACGTCCCCTGTACACCTAGAGTACAACGTTTAGGGAAAATCAAATGAAAAAATTAGGGAAAAGCAAAATCATTTTTTAATATCACCAGCTTTATTCAATTTTCCAAAAGGGTTTCTAAAAAATCGTCTATGACTGAAGCCTGAAATTTTTTTAAACGCCCCTCTAAACCTCTAGAATGTCAGGGAGACTGACGTTTTTTTCTCTGCCCCAGGAAGAAAAAAAGTATTTTGGGAGAGGAAAAGCGGGAGTATGGGCCTTTAAACTGGTTTAAAATGGTACCCTGGGTTAGATTTCATTTTCCCGGCGTACTAACCCAAAAAATTTACGTCCCCTAAAACTTTTTTTACTACTTCCCAGGGGACTAATCAAAACCCGGCTTGTAGAGCCCTACCTGGTACTAATTTTCCGACCAAACCCCTTTTCTTTCCCGCTTTTTAAAAAAACGAAGAACAGCACGCTTTTCATAATGGGTTTCTTCAAATTTTATTGGGGGAAACTTTTTTTTTTCGAACTAGCCTCTAGCGGCGTCAAAAGTTTTTCATTAAAAGAAATGGGAAATACTCAAAAGATTGGGTTTTTATTTTTCCCGTCCACAAAGTCTTTCAACCCGGGGGAGAGGACCCACGCCCCTTTGGGGTCCGAATTTAATTTTAAAAAGGACTAAACCGAACTTCTTCTCACTTTTCTCGGTATCAACAGAAGAAAAGGTATACCCCCCACCCAGTCTCTAAAAAATGTTCACAAAAAGCTCTCATCATGGACTTCATGTCTGATGAAATCTCTTAGAGCACCTTGTTTACTTGGATGAAAAATTGGGTTTAAAGTACGCTTTATTCCCAGGGGGGGATAATGCCCTTTTCGAAAGATCTTTGAATGAAAATTTGATCCCTGATCTGACTGTTCTCTCCTGGCAATCCAACCTGGGAAAAAATTTTCCCTTAGCCCTCTCACAATAGCACGAGCAATTAATTTTTTTCATAGGGAAAAGCTTCGGGGTAAACGTGTTCCGCGTCCATAATAGTAAATAAGATTGGTTTCCTATTTTTTTCTAGGCAAAGGGCCAAAAACCCAAACAATAATAAACTGAAATGGTTTTACCATGCACATAAGGAAAGAGAGGTGCCAGGTGGAGGTGTGTGCGCTGGCTTCCTTCACTTTACACAAAGTGGCCCAAAGACGCACATACACTACTTTTCCCTTCCCTCTTTGGCCAAGTTTAAAAAGTTTTGGGGGGGGGGGCCGGGTTTTCCGAGTATCTTCCCCCTTTACACCCCAAATTCCTCCTATGGGACTATTGTGAGCAAAACAGTGGCCCTTTTTTCACGAAAATTTAAATGGTAACACTACGAGAAGCTTGACTGTTTGGGGGAAACACAAACACTTTACAACTTCATTTTTTTTCTCCATCATAAACCGTTTCCCATAATATAACAATTATCGAAATCCTTTGCTTCCAAATTTTCAAACTGCTATATCTCTCAAAAAATCTTTCCAGTACTGATTTAAAAACTGATCCTTGATTTTAAAACATCATGAGTTTAAAAATTTAACGTATTTTTGTCCTGACTAGGTTGATGACGGGGGGAGTCATTTTTAATGATCCTGGGCGCAGACGTCACTAAACAACATATTTAAGCCCAAATCATTGTCAAACCACTAACTCAACAGGAACAAGGATGGGTTTTTTAAAATTTTGACAAGGGTCTATAATTGCCTGAGAGGGAAATTTAAAAAAGGTTTTTTCCTAAAGGTTTTAATGGCATAATTCATCAGTTTATTAAACAGTTTACAAGGTTCTTTACATAAAACCAGCTTTAAGGAAAACTTTCCCCATCAACAAATCCACTGAACCCGATGGGGAAAAACCCACTGGATATACCCCCCTGAAATATAACCGTATAATAGCTTTTTTGAATAAAACTTTTTTGGGAAAAGGTACTTTTTTTAACAGCCCCACCATAGGCTTCTAACAATCCCTTTTATCTTTCAAAAAGGAAAAAAACATTATGGCCTACACCCTTCCCCTCAATAATGTGAGATAACTGCCAGTGTCCCCTGAAAGTAAATATCTAAAGGGAATGTGATTCAACAAAACCTACTTTACCACTCAAAAGTAAGGACCAAGGCTGAAATAAAGAAAACTTTTTTCGTCAAAATACACTTTCTGACACTAGTCATTGTTCTAGTAACATTTTTCTAAAACAGTAGGGTCAGAGGTATTACTAAAGGGTTTTGGGGCCTTTTTTGCTCGGAAAAAGGGGCGACTTGTTGGGGGGGGCCCCGCCGCACGACTTTTTTTTGGAAACTTTTTTCTAAATTATAGCAATACTCTCTAGCATGTCCTTTTTTTTGTTTCAAAAGGTACATTTTTAAATTTCTTCCCCGATTTCAGATTTTTTGTCTAGCCAAAGAGACAGATTCAGGATTATGATTTTTCCTTGGGAAAGGAAAGAGAATTTTCAGTACAGGTACATCCCGGGGCCCCGGGAATGAAACCGCTGATTTAGGTTGGGGCCCAAATTCTAAGACAATTTTTTTGTTAAACCTTGTTTCTTTGTTTTTAGAACGTACAAAATTTGTGAGAAACCCCGTAATTGGGCTTTTAATGCAGCAGTTTCCAGAATATTTCCCAGGGAGTATGTCGATCAGATATTCTTGTATTCAAACATTTTCATCAGTTTTTTAAACTCTTCGTGTAGTAACAACTGAACAAGGGTTGTAGTTGTTTTCACTTGGGAGCTCTAGACCATCCCCCTAAAAGCAAAATTTTTTCTCACGACAAAAATTTTACACAAGGGGGGGGGGGGGGGGGGGATCTTGTCGTCGTTGTAAAAAAACAAATCTCTTTGAAACTTACAGTAAAAAAGTTATATGTCTCTAGAATAGTTTTTTTTGACAGCGTCATAACAAAAAGTAACTTGGCAAATGGTAAAGCAGCAGTACAAGTTTTTACTCTTTTCCGTCAACGCTGTGTGCAACAAGGTTGCCCAGTGCTTTCGTGGCCATTCTAGCACGTGCCCGGTTCTCAAACACAAACAAAATAGGGGTTTTAAGGGCACTTTCAAAAAAACCCTTTGGGAAACCCAAAATGGCAGCTTTCTGCACATTAAATGTGGGCCCCATGATCATCAGTCTGTTGTCTTTTCCCCGACGAACCCTTTTTCCTTTTGGGAAAACTTTTTCGGTTTTTTGGGGGGGGGGCCAGGTGGTTCCTAAAGAGGGCCCCCCAAAAGTTTGGGGGGGGGGGGGGGGGGGGGGGGGCCAGGGGGGGGTTTTGGGGGTTGGGGGGTAGGGTAATGAAAAGGGGGGGGGCGGGTCAAGGGGGGGGGGGGGGGGGGGGGGGGGGAACCCTCCTTTAAACTGGTTTCCCCTAGTTTTTCCAGTTTAATAGAGTTTTAAAAATTCCTTTGGAAAAGGCCTTTTCGGGAACTTGTCCCCCTTCAGAAATTTTTGAAAAGGGCAGGAAAAATAATTTAAATTTTCCTGACATTTCCCCGTAAATAACCGTTTTGGAAAGGGGGAAGGCTAAGCCAAACCCAAATTTTTTAAATTAAACCCCAGACAAAGGTCAATTCTTCCCTTTTTCCTTTTCTAAATTCAAAAAAATTAAAATTTCCTAAATTGGGGAATGATTTGAAACTTAAAACCTAATAATTTAATTTTCTGTTTGAACAGAAAAAATATTTTAATTTCCTTGGGCAAAGTTTTGCAGGTAACCTTTTTCCACCGTATTTGGCTAAAAATCCCCAAAGTCCTTGAAAATTTTAAATGTTTTAAACCCAAAAAAGTTAAGTATTTAAATTAAAATTTTCCCACCTTTTGGCCCAAACATCCAAAAAAAAAAGTTCTAAAAAGGATTAGGGAAACTAAAACCCCCTTTTAAATTTTAGGGTTTTCGTCCTTAGAGCCCGAATTCCCTTAAAACAGTAATTTTCCAAAAATTCTTTTGGAAAACAAAGGACAAAAGAGTTAAAATTTTAAAAAATTTATTTGTCAAGGTAAAATTTTAAATTCTTAAAATTTAAAAAATACTTAAAATTTTTCCTCAAATTCTATTTTTGTCAAAGGGAAAATTTTTTCCCCCATTTATTAAAGAACCCCGGAAAACCCCCAAATTTTTACAAAAATGGGCAAAAGGGTTTTTTTGGGGAATCCTCCGAGTTAATTTCCCAGAAAGGGCTGCCCAAACTACAAAACCCCCGTTAAAAAATTTTTTCGGAACCCAAACAGTTCCCTTGGTCCAAATTAACCCAATTTGAATTCAAGCAATGCGCCAGGAATAAACGGGTTTGCACCCAATAAGGGGAAAATTAAAAATTTTTAAAAATTTATTTAATCTGAATTTATTTAAATTAATTTAAAAAATTTAATCACAGAAATCAAAATAATTAAATTCCTCGGGTTAATTTTATTTTTTTGAAACAAAATATCAAATTTAAATTCCCAAAATTTTCCGTTTTTGTGAAAAAATTTAACAAATAAATAAAAATTAAAAAACCAAAATTTTACCCAACCCCCGGGAGTTGTAACTTAATATTCCCTATAACCCCCCCTCGAAATTGGGAAAATCCCCAAGGGGGTCCCGAAAAAAGGCCCAAAAAAACAAAAAACTTACCCCTGGGAACCCAAAAAAGCTGCTTTAACCATAAAAAAATGCAAGCCCAATAGCAATTAACAAGCAACTCGACACAGAATCAGGAAAAAGGGAGAAAATATAACGACACTAAGTAGGGCCCATCTGCAGATCCCCCCACAAAAGTCACAAAACTCCCAAATACTGAATCAAGTTCAGCATAAAAAATCCCGACTGTGATAATAAAATACCAGTACAAGTTAAGTGAGAAGTTACAGCTCAGGCCCTGAGATTTTTCATGTTTTAAGTGACACACAACCTCAGTACAACGTCGAAAATCACTAAGTCTAAAAATTTTTCTGTGAACAGAGTTTCTACAAATAACAAAAAAAAGAGACGACAATCTGTCCAACCACCAAAGGTCTAGACAGACTAATACTTCACGTGAGGGGGGAAAAAACCCCCCCTCAAACCCGTGATACCCCCTGGGTTCTGTCGTGCCCAAAAAGGGAGCCGGCAGGGAAACAAAAAGAGCGATAATCCCGTAGTAAGACAATAAAGACTTGAACTGACACAAAATGTTAATCCTACCTAAAAAACATAACTACGTCAAAAAACAAAAAAAAGCAATCCCTTACGATTTAGCTTTATCGAAATATAAAAATAAAAATTAAATGAAAAGGTAAAATTAATATATAAAAAAAAACTTTTTGCAACCCATTCGGGGTTTGCAAAAACATGTTACGGGGAAATGGAAGGAAAACACACACGTTACTGGGAAGGGGAAGGGGAAAACACACACACGTGTTATTTGAAGTGGAGGGAAACCGCCTCCGTTTAAAAACACTGCCGGTGTGCAACACACATGTTTCTGTACAAAAAGATTTAACTCACCTGGTAGAGTTGGGTCAGGTCCCCAGAAGCACAATCGAAGGCCAGTGATTTAAACTCCGGGCTTTCCCGTGCCCCTCCCGCGCCCACCGCAGCCGCTCATCTTTCCATTCCTGCAAGGAACGATGAACACAAACTACCCTCGTATTTCCCTGCAAAAAAAAGGCTACCCCCCAAACCCCTCCTCGTTACCCTACAGAGTGTCGTCGACCCCAAGTATTTAACTACCGCCACCCTGGAGTAAATTTTAAATGCTTACATAGAAAAATGATCGTGTAAATGTGGGTTTTAAGGGAGAGGAAATTAGCATCTGTTGTCTGGACCGGGTCATCGCCCCCTAGCACCTCGTTGGCAGCAAAGAGTCATTATACTTCATTCGGCTTGTGCACATCCCATATAAGCCACCTCCCAACCCAAAACGGGTGAAAATTTTAACGATCTTACGGGGCCCCATCGTTAAATCAGTACCTGGTTCCCTTTAAACCCAATCATAAGGGGGGTCGACAATTGTGAGGGATGGGTCTAGGTCACCTTCCCAAATTTAAACAGCCTTGGTTTTTCTTGTTCTCTCCTGGGTTTGGTCTTTGTTTGTTACCTTGGGACACTTATTTTCAAACTTTTGTACAAAGTGTCCTTTACCTATTTCACCATCTTCAAGAGTGAAAAAATGTTTGCAATTTAAATCTCACGTGATGACAGGAAAGTAATACTCCCTTTATGGTTGTTTTCTGCCAACCCACCAAGGGTGCAATACTTCAACGGCTTCATTTTTAAACGGTACTTGCAAGGGGATGTACTACTGACTTTTTGGTTGCAAGCAGTAGAGTGGGGTTCGTCGTGGGGGGGTCGCATCCTGGGAGAAAGATTAAGGGAAAACCCCCCGTGGAAATGACCCACAGTCCCTCGATACGCAGTGACTTTCTTGGGTTATCCGGGCTGGCAAACCCCTCAAGGGGTTAAAAAATCCGAAAAAAATTTTTAAAAAATAAATAAAAAACACCCCCGATAGGCTTACTGGACTTATTAGGCAGGTCAAGACACACATATCCACTCCCTCACGTTTTTTTTAAAAGCCAGTTTTTAAAAATATTTGGGGTTCCCCCCTTCAATGACTACTTGGAATTTTTTCCGCTCCTCTACAACTTTTGGGCTCAACCATGCATTTTACAGCTCTTGAAATTATAAATTTCTCCAGTTTGAACCCATTAAATGCGAGTTCATCTTCCTGGATATTTTTAGTACGTTAAAATCCTCGTATTAAGTTTATATACATTTCACAAATTTTCCCCCCACTAATTATCTCCTCTCCAGAGATTGAAAATTCAGCGTTTCATCCCTTCTTGTTTACAAATGTTTTAGATACGGAAATCAACTTCTTCTCCTCTGATTTTTTCCCAGAGATTTAGTTCCTCTGTAATATGGGACCGAAAGGCAGCTAATCAAATGAGGTCTTCCCAGGATACAAGGTTTTACAGCCCTACATTACAATACAATTTTTATTTATTTGAAAGGGTTTAATATGTAATTTACTTTTTATAAAGTTTTAAAAAAAGGCAAAAAAACCACTAAATACTAGCATTTCTGGGAGAATGCCTCAGGCATTTAATAGGGCACTGTTATTTTACTTTTAAAATAAAGCCGTTTAAAATTAGCCCAGGATTTTAAAGAAAAAATATAAATAAACCTCCTGAATAATATTACTATAAATTAAAACTTTCAAAAAAAATATGGGGAAATCACAGTGGCAAACCCGGTGTGAAGCTCCACCGTGTTGGCTCCTCGTGCTGTGAGAAAATAAAATTAAAAAAAACTACAGTAACCTACTGGTTAAGAAAATAAAGCGGAGCCATGTGGCCCAAGCTGACAAGTGGGGAAATAACACACTGTTGCGGAGATTTTCCCTTTTTTATGCAAACGTCTCTGCAATTGGTTTTTACACAGTATTGATTAGGCCTTTTTGGAAAGGGGTTTCCCAAGTCCTCCCAAACCAAGTTTAAAAAGCTTCCAAAATTTGGCTTCAGTGACGCATTGAGAGTTTGTGTCCTAAACCAAATAATTAAATCGTTTGTTTTCAGCCCGTGACTGATATCTCGTAGCTCCGTGGGATAACTTTGACTTTCAAGGAAAGAGAAGAATCAGACACATGTGAAACACTGAGTATCTTTATTTGTGAACGTTTCGCCACCAGTGGCTTTTTCAATACAAAAAACATAAAAAGAAGACTGTTTTAAATATACAAAGGATGAGGGTAAGATTTTTTCAGCTAGGCATTGTTCCGTTTACTGCTAGGGGAAGAAGCAGCAAGGTTAGGATCAGCCCCGGTCTCACCCCGGCTCTTCAACTCCAAGCTGAGGAATGATTACCTCATCTTTTGTATATAGTTGTACATTTTTTCGCATTTGCCTTGTATTGATAAAAACTGGGTGGGGGAAACGTTCACAAATAAAATACCAGATGTTTTTACATGTTCTGATTTTCATCTCGATGTTTTTTCATTTTGTTTCCATACCCAGATTTTCACATTTTTGGGGCTTTACCCCCAAAGACTCCTATTTTTCAAAAAGCCCCTTTCCCCCTAGAGTAAATGATCCAAATTTTGCCCTTTTTAAATAAAAAAAAAGGGGGGGGGGAGGAGGGCCCCGGGGGGGGAAGGTACAAAGGGGTTTGGGTTGGTTGTTTGGCCCGGGTTTCCCATGTGGTTTTGGGTTCCGATTTTTTGGGGGGGGGGGGGGGGTGGCTTGCGTTTTCTTGGGTCAGTTGTTTGGCCTTTTAATCCCCTTAAGCCGGGTTTCGGTTCCCCCGATCTTGGGTTTCCTTCATGTTTTTCTACTTAGTGGTACCTTGGGTGTTTTCCTTGTTTCCCCCGGGCCCGTTTTCCCGCCGGAATAAAACATTGGTTTTTTTTTCCTTAAAAACCTGTTGGGAAAAAATTTTTATAAAAGGGAGGGTTAAGAACTTGGGGGTGTCCACCCCCCTTTTATAATTAGGCCCCGGTGGGAAAGCCCCTCCCGGGGATAAGTTTAAAAAAAACCCCGGTTTTCAAACCCCTTAAACCCGTTATTTTCTTTTATAAAAAAAAAAAATTTTAAACAAAAGGGTCCCCTTTCCCGCAGGGGTGAACGTTTTTGGGCCGGGGTTTTCTTTTTTTGTTTTTTTTCCCTAATAATTTTTGGGTTATCCTTAATGCCTGGCTTTCTTGGGTTCTCCTGACTCTCTGGGTTATTTTGGCGGGCAGTTTTTCGTGTTTTAGCTGTTACGTCCTCGGGCCTGGTGGCTAACGCTCTCGCTTCACCGGGGGGGGGGGCCTGGTTCGTTCCCCAGCCAGAGTAAAACATTGACGTGTTTCTTTAAACCTGTTGTCTATTTCCCCTTCAGTAAAAGGGTCCTGGGGTTTTTAGTGAGGGTTTGGGGGTCGCACCCCGGGACACTGACCTAATTTGCCCAAATGCAGAGCATAACAGGGGTTCTATATGTATATGTCATTGGTTGTCCAGTTAGGACTGTATACCTGTTACATTACTTGTAGTAAATAAAGATATTATTATTATTATTATATACTAAGGGACCGGGGTTCGCTTCCCGGCACGGGTGATACGTTGGGCGTGTTTCCTTACCCCTGCTGTGCCTTTTTACCTAGCAGTAAGTAGGTACCTGAGTGTAGTCCCCCTTTACTCTGTTGTGCCTGTTACCTAGCTGTAAGTAGATACCTGGGTATTAGTCACCTTACACCTGCGTCACTGTTCACCTGCAGTAAATGATAACAAAAAAAGGCACAATACCGTGACTGGAGCGAAACACAAAAAAAACCCCGCACATAGAAGAGAGGAGCTAACGACGACGTCAAGTGGGACCGAAACGTCGTCGTAAGCTCCTCTCTTCGTGTGCGGGTTATTTGTGTTCAGCAGTAAGTAGGTACCGGGGTGTTAGTCGACTGGTATGGGTCGCATCCGGGGGGACAAGATTAAAAAAAACCCACATTGAAATAAGACAGACAACCCCGATGACACACTGGCTTTGGGTTATCCTGGTTTACTAACCCCCCAAAGGTTAAAAAAAATTCCAACAAAATCTGGGTTGTCCAAACACTTAAGCTCTCCCGCAATATTTATCGTTTTCTTTTTTAATGTTGAGCACTTTTTCTTTAGTTTTGTTTATTATTCTAAAATAAAAACTGCGACTTCAACCTGTAATAATAATAATAATAATAATAATAATAATAATAATAATAATAATAATAATATCTTTATTTACTACAAGTACATGTACAAGGTATACAGACATAGTGAAAATCAGGGGCATGCTATATAGAAAGTCCCTGGTTAAGCTGAGCTTTGGGAAACAACTTAGGTAAATTTTTGCCAAACTGATCGTCAGGGTTCCCTGATGTTTTTTCTTCCGTGATGACTGTCTTTGGTGAAATCGTTCACCGTCGGGTTCTGTTTCATAGAAGTGTACGTTTTGAGCAAAATTAAGTTGTGATTTAAATTCAGGACTCCGAATTTAGTTAGAAATGAAGGTTCTTTAAACGTGATATTATAGTATCTTGATTTTACACTAGCGTATATATGTTGATTATACACTAACTATCGATGGTTAGTGTATAATCACGATATATACACTTAAAATGTATATTTGTCTTAGCGTACAGGCAGAGAGTTTCCCTTTAATCCCTCTTTTAAAAATTAAATAATTCTTGACTGGTAGTTTAGGTTTTCTTATATTATTATTATTATTTAATCAAGGGGGAAGCTCTAAACCCCTAGGGTTATACAGCGCCTGGGGGGATTTTGGAAGGCATTCAGGCTTAATTCGGGGAACTGGAGCACAGATCCAATTCCCTAAATCAAGAGCCCCTCACCAACATCAAGGGAACCTTCCCTGAGGGGAGGGTGTCCCCTAGCTCGATCGCTGGCGTACTCAGCTCACACATGAGTGAGATCCGGAGTTCGAGTCTCCTCCGATACGGCTGCAAAACATTAGGGGCGTGTTTCCATAAGACACCTGCTGTCCCTGTCCTTGTTCACCCATCAGTTTAAAATGGGTACCTGGGTGTTAGTCGACTGGTGTGGGTCGCATCCTGGGACAAACTGACTAATTTGCCGAAATGTTCAGATAACAAACGGCTTTCTAAATAGTAGTAATTCATTGACGTCATCTAGGACTGTATACCTTGTACATGTACTTGTAGTAAATAAAGATATTATTATTATTATTATATATTATAAAGAGAGGAGAGAGAGAGAGAGAGAGAATACAATATGAAGTGACTTTTTTTTCTCTTAGGGTACTTCACGCAAGAATTGACTACCTCCAACCTGTCTCTTTTATGCTAGGTAACAAGACCAGCAGATATTAGGAGTCTTTTCCATGCGTTTCGTATCACCCAAGATTCGACCCAGTCTTTCAGGTTGTGACCAAAGGGTACCCCTGATCTACGAGCAACTCAGTGTACACAAATGTTTTAACTCCTGTGAGTCGGAGTTCATGGTGGCCACAGTGTTGTTTTAAAACTCTTGTTTAAATGGTGACTTTTTGCAGTTTAAATCGTTGTCTGTTAACTCTTTAATGAACACCGGCGTATGGTGCTATATAATAGGGTTAGCATTCATGTTGTGGAAAAATGGTATCCGAAGCTCCACTGAGCATTCAAGGTCGACCTTTGTGCTGACCTGTAACCGATTGGTCGACCAAGTTCACATTGTCAACCTAGGTTTATTTTCCTCACTGTTTCTTGTTGTCTGTTACACAGAGTTTCTGTCTTTTTGAGGCTTCTTGATGGCAAACGTTGCTGGGATGGGAGTATTGGGACAACTCTTGCAGTATCTTGAACCCGTGGATGTTTGTAGGTCCACACACTGACAGTAAATTGTTCGCTGGTGTAACTGCTAATATCACTCATTGGTAAGCTTGGTTAATGGACTTGAACGTCTGTTGACTACACGAGGGTCATTAAGGCTGAATGAACATATTCGCCACCCGTGATATACTGCTTTAATTCCAAAAAACAGGAATTAAAACTCCCAGCTTATATACTACTTTGAAAGTCATATACCTCTCGGTTATGTCCCACCGGGACAAACCAATTGTGGAGGAAAGAACAAAGCTCGTTTCCTAGGGGTGAAGGCCCCACATTCAGGAGATTTCCTTTTGGGCTGTTCCTAATTCAACCTTGGGCACTCGAAACGACCCCCAGGGCCATCCCGATTGGTGTTGCTCTTCGTCTAGTCGCCCCCATACTCATCGAACTTAAGTGCATTAGCGGCAGGGCGCAGCTGATCAATTTGGACTAAGTGGTTTCGTCTGTCATACATCAGAAGGGAAGTATGTCAAATACGAGGAGGCCAGGACAAACAAGACAAATCTCACCACAGCCCGTTGCCCGGCGAGCTGGAACCTCAGACACTGAGTTGACGGAAGCCAAAAGCGTCCAAATGGGTTCACTATAATATTCTGGAAAGATGGTAACAGATTGCATGGGAAAACACCTATGCCTCTTTCGTTGGCTGACACCTACTTAGGATTCTCTGAAGAGAATCCAGTGCGCTGCCAGTTTCAGGGAGACCCCTAAGATCAACACATACAGAGGGCTACCACCATGCTATAACTTCGTCCCAGTAGGGTCAGGACCCCTCGGAACATGGGGCAAGTGTGTTGTAATATTTTCAAAGAGTTTGGTGAAACATCACGGAAACCAAGGACCCCAGGGCAGCCAGCCTCTTTTTTCAGAGACTCAGTGTTGCAACCAGAGGGGAAATGCCCCGCAGCATTCTGGGCACGCTGCATACTGCCGGGGGGCTGGATGAAGTATTGGAGGAGTAGGCTCTGAGATGTCATTTATGCTGTTCTCTTTCCATTTTATCTGTGTTAATGTATTTTGTTTTCAAAAAAGTTCACACACACACACACACAACCCACACATTTTTGGAACATCGGGTGGTTCACAAAGAGAAGGAAACGGCCTCTCAAAGTAATTTTCAAGGCAGAATCAACTCAAACCATGATCCTGCAGGAGAAAGCACGGCTGAGAGCAAACAGGAATTCAAGAGTGTGTACCTTGATCGAGACCAACACAGGAGGAAAGGATAAATACTGAAAGAGAGAGTGAAAAAACGAAAGGAGGAATGGGAGGAAATGACAAAGAAGAGCAGAATAACCAGGCACAGGTGGAAGGGCAAGCACACCCCCAGAAACACCTGCATAAGGACTCCAACCACGACACCCCCAAGGGGAACCCGAACAATCAAAACCACCAATCATACACCGATCCCTCTGTTCCATCCTCCGCACCACGAACCCCACCCTACAGCAACCCCATGGGAGCTCTTCCTCCACCTCCACTGCAACCCCCCACAGGCCCCCACCAGGGGTCCTGCTCTCCCAACCCCAGTATTCCCCCAGGACCACAGTTACAGTATTAAAACAGAAGTTGAAGTTTGGTACACAAATGCGGATGGATTAACGAATAAATATGAGAAGTGGCACGAAAGAATTTAATGAGAAGTCCCCAGACATCATAGCAGTTACAGAAACAAAACTCACTGAGAAAATTAACAGATGCCAATCTTTTCCCACCAGGATATCAGATCATGAGGAAGATAGAAGGGGCACAGGGGAGGAGGGGTTCTCTGCTCGTAAAAAACCGATGGAAATTCGGGGAAAATGGAAGGCATGGGCGAGCCCAGGAGAAAGGAACTACATAGTAGGTACACTTCAGTCTGGGGAGCAAAAGGTGGCCCTTGCAAGTGATATATAATCCACCACAGAACTGCAGGAGGTCAAGAGAGGAATATGAAGAGAGCAACAGAGCAATGGTGGGACACACTTGCTGAGGGGGCAAGAAGAGCTCACTCGAGCAGAGCAAAGTTGCTGCTTATGGGTGATTTCAACCACAGGGAGATTGACGGGGAAAACCTGGAGCCACATGGGGTCCCAAAACATGGAGAGCCAAGATGTTGGATGTGGTCATGGAAAACCTCATACACCAACATGTTAAGGACACTACCAGAGTGAGAGGGAAGGACAACAGCAAGATTGGACCTTTTGTTCACCCTGGGCAGTTCAGACATTGAGGACTCACATATGAGAGTCCCCTAGGAGCTAGTGACCACGTGGTTCAAAGCTTTGAATACGTAGTAGAGTTGCAAGTGGAGAGAGTAACGGGAGTTGAATGGGAAAAGCCAGACTATAAAAGAGGGGACTACACAGGTTTGAGGAACTTCCTGTAGGAGGTTCCCTGGGACAGAGAACTGGCAGGAAAGCCAGTAAAAAGAAATGATGGAATATGTAACAACAAAATGCAAGAGGCAGTGGGAAAGGTTTATTCCCAAGGGCACAGAAACAATGGGAAGACCAGAACGAGTCCCTGGTTTACCCGACGGTGTAAGGAGGCAAAAACAAAGTGCAACAGAGAATGGAAAAAAATACAGAAGGCAGAGAACACATGAAAATAGGGAGATTAGTCGCAGAGCCAGGAACGATTATGCACAGGGAAAAGGAGGAGGCCCAGCAACAGTATGAAAACAATATAGCAATGAAAGTCAAGACTGACCCAAAACTGTTGGGTAAAAGGCCACTCAGGAGGAAGAAACAGTCAAAAAACCAAGGGATCAGACTGAGGGACAGAAGGTGGGGGGAACTCACAAAAAAATGATCAGGGGGGTATTTGGGGACCCCAAAACGGAGTTTTTAAAGGAAAGGGTTTTTAAACAGCAGGACAGGGGGGCCCTTGGGAAGACCACAGGGGAAAAACAAGAGGGAAATTACCAAAAAAGTGTTGGAAGACATACAAAAAAAACCGAGGAGGAGGTGCAGAAGCTGCTAATGACCTTGAAACCTAAAGGGGGCGAGGGAACCGGACATCTCCCCGGGGGTCCTTAGAGAAGGACAGGATGCTGTGGCGTCCCCCCCTAACCACAATCTTCAAAAACCCCCCTTAAAACGGGCAACTACCTGAGAAAATGGAAGAGGGCAAATGTATTCCCCATTTTTTTTAAAGGGAAAGGAAACAAAAAACGAGGCCCCTAAACTACAGACCGGGTGTCTTGACATGTATAGTATGCAAAGTAAAGGAGAAGATTATCGGAGGAGAGGGGGTGTAAACCCCTGGAATGGAAAAAGATTTTAAAAAAAAACCCAGCTTGGATTCATGGAAGGCAAATCCCTGTGTAAAAAAACCCTTTTTTGGAGTTTTATAAACGGGGGGAACAGAATTTAAGACCCCGGAAGAGAGGGGGGTTGTTTCCCTTTTTATGAACTGCGGGAAAGGGCCCTTTGACACAGTTCCCAAAAAAAATTTATTTGCAGAAGCTGGAGGATAGGCGCATATAACAGAGAGGGCCTGCAATGAATCAGGGAATCCCTGACAGGGAGGAAAACAACGAGTCATGGTATTGAAGGGGGAATCACAGGGGGGCCCCTGGGGACGACGGGGCCCACGGGGGGTTCAGTTCTGGACCATTTCTATTTTTGATATATAAAAAACACATGATGGAAGGAAAAGTCTGAAGTGTCCATATTCGCAGATAAATGGAATAAATGTAAGAATTAAATCGGAAGAGGTGAGGGGGGAACTGCAAAGGACCTGGAAGGGGGGGAAAACGGGGTCCAAAATTGGCTTCTCGAATTCAACCCGCCAAAGGCAAAGTCTTTAAAAAGGGGGAGGGGCAAAGAAACCCCCCAAACAGAGAAAATAGGTAGGTGGAACAAAGACTAAAAGGACCTCACTCGGGGGAAAAAGGGAATTTGGGGGGAAACCATAAAAACCGAGCCCCTTCACCGGAGGCACACATCAACCAAAAAACCCGCAGCAGCAAACGGGCCCCGGGGGCCCAAAACCAAAGAATACTTTTCCGATCCCTTAAAAAGGAACCCGTTCAAGACACAAAAACATTTGGGTATGTTGGGCCCCTTTCGGGAGAAATTGCAGCCCAGCCCGGGAAACCCCAAAACCGGGTCAAGCACGCCCCAAGAAATTAGAGAAACCCAAAAGGTTTGCAAAAGGGGTTTAATTCCACAGCTCGGGGGAAATGTCTTACGGGGAAAAAAGGTTAGAAGAAACGGACTGACGACACTGGAGGACAGAAGGGCCCTGGGGAGACTTGTAACGCCCTTAAAAGAACTGGGGGTTTGCGGGGAAAGACAAGGGGACAAAAATAGGTGTTCCAGAAAAGGGGACACGGGGAAAAGGGGGTCACAACGGAAAACTGAAGATCAAAACGATTCACGGGGAAAGTTAAAAATTTATTTTTTTCAGCCCATAGATTTGTCGGGGAAGGGGAAAAAACCTAGCAAGTGAAGAAGTGGAGGCGGGAACCCTACTTTAGTTTTAAAAAGGGAGGTATGACACTCAGGAAGAAAGAGGGGAGGGGGACCTAGTAGCGTTCGGGGAAAGAGGGGGGCCAAGGAGCTGAGTCTCGACCCTGAAAAACCAAAATTAGGTGAGTACACCCCCCACACACACACAAAAACAAATATATTTTAATATATATTAAATTTTATAAATTTATATAAATATAAATAAATAAATATATATATTTTTAATATATATGTGTGTGTGTTTTGTGTGTTGTGTGTTTGTTTTTTTTACTCCCCTATTTGTACCCCCCCTTTGTTGGGGGTTGGGGGGTCGATTTCCGAGTTTCCTGGCCCCCCCTTTTTCATAAAACCCTACTAGGTCACTCCCCCTGACCCCCGGAAACTTTATCATCCTTGCTTAAAGTTTATGTATGGACCTGCCTCCACTAAAATCGTTCCCCAAAAACTTTTCCCCATTTAAAGGGACTACCCCTGGGTTGAAGAAAACTTCCCCTTTAAACCCCCTGTGTTTCCCTCTGTGTCTTCAGCTTCCAACTGTGCCCCCTTGTTACTGTGCCCAATTTTGGTGTGTGTGTTTTTTGTGTTTTGGGGTTTTTTTTTTTAAGTAGGTGGTAGGAGTTAAAAAATATTGAGGGAGCCCCCGGGAAAAAATTCTGAGTTTTCCCCGAAGTACTTTTCTTTTCCCTTTACGGGGTAGGGTTCTTTCTAACCTAAAAATAAAAATTTCCCACATTTCTGCAGAGGTCCCAAAGGACATGGGGGTCCCCTTGTAAAAGTTCGATTTTTAATTAACTGCCCTTCCCGTTTCCACCAAAAGACAAGTATTGTCTTTAATTTAACCTTTGGTTGAAGTCTGGCTCCTTTTGTAGCCGTGTTCTAAACTTCACCTGTCTTTTTAAAACAAAAGTTTACTGAACTTTACTGTCTTTTTTTAAAGTTTTTGGAAGGTCGGGGTAGAAGACTTTAAAAACACGTATAACTTCGAAGACTCCCTAAAAAAGTTCGGGAAACTGAAAAAAAGCTTCTAAATTTTCCTTCTTGGTCGTAGACATGTGAAATCACTGATTTTTTTTAGAAAGACACTTAAGAAAAAAAACACTATAACGAAATTTATTAGAAAATTTTTGGGTTCCGGGTCTTGAATTTGGATCAAGGTCCCAGGACCGAACATTTTTTTAAAAAAAAGGGGTTTTTTGTGTTTCTTTTCGTGTCTTTGTTTAAACCAATTGTGGATTTATTACCAATTTTATACCCCCTCACTGACTTAAATACTTGAAGAGGACTACCCCAGCAGGAACATTTAACTTATTGAAGTAAAAAAATTTAAAGGGAATAAGAAAGAACACCACGAATATTGGGGTGGCGTTTTCCCCTGACACTTTCCCTCTTTAGAAGCGTTTCCTTCCTTTCACACTGCCCCAAACAGAAGCGTTCCTTGCACACTGCCTCAACAGAAGGGGGTTTCCCCTGCACCTGGCCCCCCATCAGAAGGCGTTCCCCTGACACTGGCATCAGAAGGCCCTTCCCCGCACAATGCCGCATCAAAAGGGGTTTCCCCTGCAACTGCCCATCAGAAGGGGTTCCTCTGCAAACTGCCTCATCAGAAGGGGTTCCTCTGCAAAACGCCTTCAGAAAGCCCCTTTCCCCTTTTACACTGGCCCCCCATCAGAAGGGGGTTTCCCCTGCCCCTGCCCCAAACAGAAGGCTTCCTTGCAACCCGCCTCACAGAAGGCGTTCCCCTGCACACTGCCCAAACAGAAGGCGTTCCTGCAACTGGGGCCCCATCAAAGGCGTTCCTCTGCCAACCCCTGCCCCATCAGAAGGGGTTCCTCTGCACACTGCCCCCCAAACAGAAGGCGTTTTTTCTGCCACGCCTTTATCAGAAGGGTTCCCCTGCACCTGCCCCATCAGAAGGCGTTCCTTTTGCACACTCCTATCAAAGGGGGTTTCCTTTGCACATGCCCCATCAAGGGGTTCCTCGCCCTGCCTCATCAAAGGCGTTCCCTTTTCACACTGCCCATCAGGGGGTTCCTCTGCACACTGCCCTCAGAAGGCGTTCCTTGCACCCTGCCCCATCAGAAAGGGTTTTCCTCTGCACACTGCCACAGAAGGCGTTCCCCTGCACTGCCCCATCAGAAGGCGTTCCCCACCCTGGATAAAGGGCCCCCCCCTCCATCAGAAGGCGTTCCTTGCACACTGCCTCATCAGAAGGGGTTCCCCTTTCACACTGCCTCATCAGAAGGGGTTCCTCTGCACACTGCCCCCCCATCGAAGGCGTTTCCCCGACCTGCCTCATCAGAAGGCGTTCCTTGCAACTGCCCATAAAGGCGTTCCCCTGCACACTGCCCCATCAGAAAGGGTTCCTCTGCACCTGCCTCATCAGAAGGCTTTTTCCTTTTGCACCTGCCCATCAGAAGGCTTCCTCTGCCATGCCATAAAGGGTTCCCCGCACACTGCTCTTTAGAAGGCGTTCCTCTGCACACTCCTCTCGAAGGCGTTCCTTGCACACTGCCCCATCAGAAAGGCGTTCCCGTCAACTGCCTCATCGAAAGGGGTTCCCCTTTCAACTGCCCATCAAAAGGGGTTCCTTGCACCTGCCTATCAGAAGGGTTCCTCGCACACTGCCCTCGAAGGCGTTCCTCTGCACACTGCCCCATCAGAAGGCCCTTCCTTGGACACGCCGCATCAGGGGGGCGTTCCTTGCACACTGCCCACAGAAGGCGTTCCTTGCACACGCCTCATCAGAAGGGGTTCCTCGCACACTCCCATAGAAGGCGTTCCCCTGCACACCCCGCCTCAGAAAGGGTTCCTCTGCCACGCCCATCAGAAGGCGTTCCCGCACACTGCCCATCAGAAGGGGTTCCCCTGCACACTGCTCATCAGAAGGGGTTCCCTCCCTGCCACAAACTCCCGCCCCTCCATAAGGCGTTCCCCTGCACACTGCCTCATCAAAGGCGTTCCTCTGCCACGCCTCACAGAAAAGGGGTTTCCCCTGCACACTGCCCCACAGAAGGCGTTTCTCTGCACACTGCCATCGAAGGCGTTTTCCCCTGCCATGCCTCATAGAAGGGTT
>NW_026465602.1:0-14273 GCF_026875155.1 Cherax quadricarinatus
ATTTCTGGCCTGTAGGCTTTAGCCCACAAAAATTTGGTAAAAGCAATGCATGGTTAAAACGGATATCGACATAAATCCCGTAGGCACAATGCATTAGATACATGACATAGAACTTTACCAAAAATTGCTGAACAAACTTGGCCTTCCCTTTTGGGAACTTTTTATTAATTGCAAGTTTTCATTCTTGACTGGTAATGTGAGTGTTCAAACTATCAGATTAAATCATTTCATCTGCAACGAACACTTTTTCTAAGCTAAATAAAATCCCTCAATGATAGCCATAATATAATATAATCGAAAAGTACTTAATTGCAGTGAACCGGTTAATACTGAGAAGGCTAAGTTTCATTAACATTGGCAGTTACGTACCAGGTTATTTCAACATTTCTGAAGGGTCGGTTCTCGCCCGTTATATATCTTGATTCATGACTGACTAACATCCCCAAATAGTAAAAGTAGAGCCAAAATATGATAATTCCTGCCCCTGTGTGTTTTTAAACCCCAGCCAATATACCCACCACCTGGACCAACTCGCTTTTGGGCGGTGCAGCAGCACTCAAAACACCACCACCTGGACCAAACTCGCTCTCGGGCGGTGCAGCAGCCCATAACACCACCCCCTGGACCAAACTCACTCTCGGGCGGTGCAGCGGGCCACATATACACCACCACCTGAACCAAACTCGTCTCGGGCGGTGCAGCAGCCAACATACACCACCACTGAACCAAATCACTCTCGGGCCGGCGCAGCAGCCACACATACACCACCACCTGAACCAAACTCGTCTTGGGCGGTGCAGCGGGACACAGGATGTTACGTCATGATGATGATCATAGTGATCCCAGGTGGATTAAGGGTTTTTCCCCAAAATATCGTAAATGAAATTATCAATTTATCATAGTTTTTCTTTATAGCGTCACTGATTTTCCTATATTGGCCTACTTGTACTTTGCAATCATGTAATAGGCTATATAGAAACAGGGTTTTTTTTCTGTTATGTTTCTGCAGCAGTGTTTTGGGCATTAGTGCCACCTTCTTTTGAGGCGCTATATTGTCACCCCTTGATAGTGTCACCCGGGGAAGCCCCTCCCTCCCCTTATGACGCCAAATGCCTCGCCTCCTCCCACCCCTTCCTTCCCCCTCTAACCCTTTCCTCTCTTCCTCCTCCCACCCTTCCATTCCTTCTCCCCCACCCTTCCCCTCCTCCTCCCCCTCCCACCCTTTCTCTCCTTTCCCATCTCTTTCCTCTCCCCCTCCCACTTTTTTCCTCTCCATCTCTTCCTTTCCCCTTTCCCTTTCCCCCTCTGTTCACTAGACTTTCGCTATTTAAGACCCTGTCTTCCCCGGAGATCTTCTCCCTGAAAAACTGTTCCTCCCAAAAAACTTCTTCCTGAAAACTTCTGAGAACATCCCTCTGAAAACTTGTTCCTCCCGAGAACTTCTCCCTGAAAACTTCTTGAAAACTTCTTGAAAATGTTTTCCCTCCCGAGGACTCTTGTCTTCTAAAATGTCAACGATGACATTGTTCAGAACTAATGAATAAAAGTTGTTAAGATAAAAAAAATATTTAAAAAATATAAAAAAAAAGACGTGATAAGTGATAACGTTGTGATATATATGAAGACTGTGAAATCAAAATAATGATGAAATGATAAAATGATGCAGAAGCAAGACACTGTAATTTCGAGAAGCCTAAAAGAGAAAGCTTCAAATGATTGTTGTGTAATAGACGCTGGTAAAACTTGAAGCCGAACTGATGGGACACTGATGAGATTTTGTAGCAGAAATGTGTTTCAATATGCTGTCTGTCTCTGTCTCTCTCTGTCTCTCTCTGTCTCTGTCTCTCTCTGTCTCTCTCTGTCTCTCTCTGTCTCTCTGTCTCTCTCTGTCTCTCTCTGTCTCTCTCTGTTCTTTTCTGTCTCTCTCTTGTCTCTCTCTGTTCTCCCTGTCTCTCTCTGTCTCTCTCTGTCTCTCTCTGTCTCTCTCTGTCTCTCTCTGTCTCTCTCTGTCTCTCTCTGTCTCTCTCTGTCTCTCTCTGTCTCTCTCTGTCTCTCTCTGTCTCTCTCTGTCTCTCTCTGTCTCTCTCTGTCTCTCTTTTGTCTCTGTCTCTCTCTGTCTCTCTCTGTCTCTCCTCTCTCTCTCTCTCTCTTCTCTCTCTCTCTCTCTCTCCTTTTTTACACGGTTTTACAAGGTTAGGTTAAGATTCGTAACATTATTTACAAGCTAAAAGCTGTTACTTACATCAGCTCATTTGTCTCTGTCTCTGTCTCTCTGTCTCTGTCTTTCTGTCTGTCTGTCTGTCTCTCTCTGTCTCTGTCTCTGTCTGTCTTTCTGTCTCTGTCTCTCTGTCTCTGTCGGTCTTTTCTCTGTCTACTTTTACAGGGTCTCTTTATAATTGTTTTATGGCCGATTGCTCCCTTCCATCTATCCCTCCTCTGTCTCCTTTCCCCTGCCCCCCCTTTTTTCTTCCTCATAGTAATCATACATACCCCATCAACCTTTTTCTCCCTCATGTTTCTGTCCCTACTTCTTCCCACCCCTCTCACGTTCCTTTTCTTATGTTATTAACCTCCCTCAGTCTTCCTTTCCTACTCCCTCTACCTTGTTTCCCCCTTTCCTCTGCTTATGTCATCTTTCCTCCCTGGCCCATTCCTTTCCCCTCTTACAGTCTCTCCCTTATACCTACTTCCCCCTGGCATTCGTTCTGCTGTTCCCTTAACTCCACGAGGGAGTGTACTCTCCCCTCACAGTGTGTGTGTGTGTGTGTGTGTGTGTGTGTGTGTGTGTGTGTGTGTGTGTGTGTATGTATGTATGTATGTATGTACTCACCTATTTGTGGTTGCAGGGTTAAAACATAGTTCTGGCCCGTCCTCTTCCTGGTCGCTACTAGGTCCCTTCCCTTCCTGATCCCTGAGCTGTGTCATACCTCGTCTTAAAACTATGTATGGTTCCTGCCTCCACTACGTTGCTTGCCAGACTATTCCACTTCCTGACAGCTCTATGATTAAAGAAATACTTCCTAACATACCTGTGACTATCTGAGTCTTCAATTTCCAATTGTTTACCCTTTGTTTCTGGGGTCCCCTCTCTGGACATCCTGCCTTGTCCCCCTTGTCGGTTTTCCCCGCAGAATTTTGTATGTTGTTATCAAGTCTCCCCTGACCCTCCTGTTCTCCAGTGTTGTTAGGCCGATTTCCCTTAACCTTTCTTCGCAGCACATACCCCTTATCTCTGGAACTAGTCTCGTTGCAAACCTTTACACTTTCTCTAATTTCTTGACGTGCTTGACCAGGTGTGGGTTCCAAACTGGTGCTGCATATTCCAGTATGGGTCTGACGTACACGATGTACAGAGTCTTTAACGATTCTTTACTGAGGTATCGGAACGCTATTCTCAGGTTCCTAGGAGCCCATATGCTTCAGCAGTTATCTGGTTGATGTGCGCCTCAGATGTACTCGGTATTATACTAACTCTAAGATCCTTTTCCTTGAGTGAGGTCTTTGGCCACCTAGCCCTTACTCTGTCTTCGGTCTTCTTTGCCCTTCCCCGATCTTCATGACATTACATTTGGCGGGGTTAAATTCGAGGAGCCAGTTGTTGGACCAGGCTTGCAGCCTGTCTAGGTTTCTTTGTAGTTCTGCCTGATCCTCATCCGATTTAATTCTCCTCATTAGCTTCACATTGTCTCCAAACAGGAACACTTCTGAGTCTATCCCTTCCTCCACGTTAATCACATATACCAAAAATAGCACTGGTCCTAGGACTGACCCCTGCGGAACCCCCTTATCACAGGCGCCCACTGACACCTCGTCTTGTACCTGTCAGGATTCTCTTATCCATTTCAGTGTCCTTCCTATTCGTGCATGATCCTCTAGCTTTTGCATTAATATCTTGTGAGGAACCGTGTCGAAGACCTTCTTGCACTCCAAGAAAATGCAGTCTACTCATCCCTCCCTCTCGTGTCTTTCTGTAGTTACCTTGTCATAAAACTCCAGTAGGTTTGTGATACAGTATTTTCTTTCCCTGAATCCGTGCTAGTTGTCATTTATAAGCTTATTCCGTTTTAGGTGCTCCATCACTCTCCTCCTGTTAATCTCCACGACTTTGCATACTATACACGTCAGTGACACTGGTCTGTAATTTAGCACCTCGTGTCTGTCTCTTCTTAAAAATGCGGACTGCATTTGCCGTCTTCCATACCTCAGGTATTTGTCCAGTTGCAATGGATGTGTTGAAAATTGTTGTTAGTGGCACACAGTGTGTGTCTGCTCCCTCTCTAAGGACCCATGGAGAGATGTCCGGTCCCACCGCCTTTGAGGCATAAAGTTTGTTTAGCAGCTTCTTCACCACCGCCTCGGTGTGTGTGTGTGTGTGTGTGTGTGTGTGTGTGTGTGTGTGTGTGTGTGTGTGTGTGTATGTATGTATGTATGTACTCACCTAGTTGTGGTTGCAGGGTTAGAGTTACAGCTCGCGTGCGTGCGTGCGTAATGTGACGGACGCGTACACAGAGCCATGGTGATCTACTTGACTCTGGTGTATATTCACCTCCACGGATTCAGGGCTGTGGAGGTGTACATGGGTGGTGTATGACAGACACCCGCATACAGAATTGTGGTGGTGCATGATAAGACACAAACATGCACAGGCGCCCTGGGAATGCATGAGCGCTTGAGAGAGCAGTGACAGCCATCGTATACTGAGCTATTTGTTAAAACAATTGTTGACTGGCGGCCTCTCACACCACACACTCCCCAACTTCACTGTTTTCTACTGATTTTTTTTCTTTTATATTACGTCTCTGTTCCTTTCCCTCGGTCTCCCTCTCTCCCTTTTTGCACAATGATTTTACAAGGTTTGGTTAAAGGATCCTAACTTTATTTACAAGCTAAAAGCTGTTACCTACATCGGCTCAATTTAAAGCCTTTTATTATTAAAAGGTATAGGGAACAGGGTGAAGTTGGAGCGATCTGTGGGCCGTCGATTTCAGTTTGCTGAACTGACTGTATTTCATTGATGTTATGCTGAACGAACATGTTCCAGACTCGAAGTCAGACTATAGGAATAATTGATCTCAGATGAAGTGTATAGCCAGAGTGTAGCTTTTGTTTGGTGCTCGTCTTCTTGTGTAGAAGCTCACTTTTCGCTGTCCTCATAGTGGAACCAAGAACGGTACTATGAGAGTATTGGCCTTGTACATAACGGTAAGGCAACCCACATCCCTCCGGTGTTGAAGACGTTCTCTCTCTCTCTCTCTCTCTCTCTCTCTCTCTCTCTCGCCATGGTTGTAGTCCAAGTGGATGGATTGATTTTCTATATTTGCTCAATAGCGTGAAACAATTTGTTGTTAGCCACCAGACAGCTTTTTCTCCTCTTGTGGTTTTAATTAAATCTTCAGTGCAAGAATTAGTGTCAAATGTACGACTAATGTGTGAGGCCAGGGTACACACTGTGGCTGTACCCTCAGTGACTGGCCAGGGTACACACTGTGGCTGTACCCTCAGTGACTGGCCAGGGTACACATTGTGGCTGTACCCTCAGTGACTGGCCAGGGTACACACTGTGGCTGTACCCTCAGTGACTGGCCAGGGTACACACTGTGGCTGTACCCTCAATGACTGGCCAGGGTACACACTGTGGCTGTACCCTCAATGACTGGCCAGGGTACACACTGTGGCTGTACCCTCAATGACTGGCCAGGGTACACACTGTGGCTGTACCCTCAATGACTGACCAGGGTACACACTGTGGCTGTACCCTCAATGACTGGCCAGGGTACACACTGTGGCTGTACCCTCAATTACTGGCCAGGGTACACACTGTGGCTGTACCCTCAGTGACTGGCCAGGGTACACACTGTGGCTGTACCCTCAGTGACTGGCCAGGGTACACACTGTGGCTGTACCCTCAGTGACTGGCCAGGGTACACACTGTGGCTGTACCCTCAGTGACTGGCCAGGGTACACACTGTGGCTGTACCCTCAGTGACTGGCCAGGATACACACTGTGGCTGTACCCTCGGTGACTGGACAGGGTACACACTGTGGCTGTACCCTCAATGACTGGCCAGGGTACACACTGTGGCTGTACCCTCAATGACTGGCCAGGGTACACACTGTGGCTGTACCCTCAATGACTGGCCAGGGTACACACTGTGGCTGTACCCTCAATGACTGGCCAGGGTACACACAGTGGCTGTACCCTCAATGACTGGCCAGGGTACACACAGTGGCTGTACCCTCAATGACTGGCCAGGGTACACACTGTGGATGTACTCTGAGTTCTAAAGTAGGAAGAACTCTTACTGTGAAGATAACTCTCCTAATTAATTTCATTATACAGAATGAAAAAGAACCATATAACTTACACAGACACACACACACACACACACACACACACACACACACACACACACACACACACACACACACACACACACACACACACACACACACACACATTATATATATATATATATATATGTGTGTGTGTGTGTGTGTGTGTGTGTGTGTGTGTGTGTGCCGAACTCTCTTGCCGAATAAGGCAAGCGAAAATTTGTGTATGCAGTAATTTCCCAAACGACATTTTGAACCTAAGGAAAAAATATATTTCATGGTGTTTATTAATAAATTATTGTAAACTTCTCCAAAATATATTTAGTTGGATTAGGCTAAATCAAATTGCGCTTGTTATAATAAGATAAATTTTCTAAGGTTCTTTTGGTACAAAATTATTAATTTTATATTAAAAAAAAATTATATCTTTTAAGGTATAAGGGAAAATTTTAGAAAGGATTTAATTCTAAATGAGTTCTTGCTAATTGACCCATTTTACCTATTTGGCACGACATTATATATATATATATATATATATATATATATATATATATATATATATATATATATATATATATATATATATATATATATATATATATATATAATTATATATATGGGGAGGGGGCAAGCGAGCTTGAAAGCAGTCGACTGAGACACACATATATACACATATATACACACATATACACATATATACACACATACACACTAAATTTCCAAAGCACGTGAACTGAAATGCATAATCAAATATTTATTTCAAAGACGAAATCACCATACTAAATAGATTACGTAACAGGGTGGTTAAGCGGTGTATAAATTGGGTGGTTTGGTGCAGCCTGACGTACCAGCCACTGACAGGGGTGTAGAGGATTGCTGATTGGTTAATGGCCAAATTGGCAGAGGCGAGCCAACCCCAGATGCAATTACCAATTGCACGCTGCTCTATTTGCAACATGCTGCTGCCCTGCTGCCTCGAATTACAGCTTACAACTATGTATATATGTACGTATACATATGTATATATGCCTAAATATATGAATATATGCATGTTCATGTGTATTACATGTAAATATTTATTGGTGAATATTGTGAGGAAATTATACCCTGGTGTATGGGAGTATTAGTGACACTAAAAATTACTTACCTATTTGTGGTTGCAGGGGGTCGATTCAAAGGTCCTTCCTACCCCCCTCGTGTGTGTGTGTGTGTGTGTGTGTGTGTGTATGTGTGTGTGTGTGTGTGAATGAAAGTGTGAGAGAGAAATGAGCTAAATATGAAATCGCACTACCACAAAATCTAAATTAAAATCGGTTAGCTGTGCCTGTGATTGATTGTGTGTGTGTGTGTGTTTGTGTGTACTTGTACTTACCTATTTGTGGTTGCAGGTGTTAAGTCACAGCTCCTGGCCCCCGCCTCTTTTACTGGTCGCTACTAGGTTCACTCTTTCCTTGCTCCATGAGTTTTATCGCATCTCTTCTCAAAAATATGTATGGATCCTGCCTCTACTACATCGCTCTGCAGATTCTTCCACGTCCTGACTACTCGATGGCTAAAGAAATACTTCCTAACATCCCTGTGACTCATTCGAGTCTTCAACTTCCAGTTGTGATCCTTGTTGCGGCATTCCATCTCTGAAACTTCCTGTCCCTATCTACCTTGTCAATTCCTCTCAGTATGTTATATGTCGTTATCATATCCTCCCTATATTTCCTGTCCTCCAGTTCGTCAGATCTATGTCCCTTTACCTCTCCTCATAGGATATACCACCTAGCTTCAGGACTAGTCTTGTTACAAACCTTTTCACATTTTCTAATTTCGAGACGTGCTTGACCAGGTGTGGGTTCCATACTGGTGCAGCATACTCCAATATAGGCCTGACGTACATGGTGTACAGAGTCTTGAACGATTCCTTACTGAGGTATCGGAACGCTATTATTAAGTTTGCCAGGCGCCCATATGCTGCAGCAGTTATTTGGTTGATGCGCGCCTCAGGAGATGTGCTCAGTATTATACTCGCCCCAAGATCCTTTTTCTCAAGTGAGGTTTGCAGTCTTTGGTCCCCAAGCCTGTTCTCTTGTTTGCGGTCTTCTTTGACTTTCCACAATCTTCATGACTTTGCACTTGGTGGGATTAACCTCCAGAAGCTAGTCGTTGGACCAGGCTTGTAACCTGTCCAGATCCCTTTTGTAGTTCTACCGGATCATCATCCACTTGAAATCTCCGCATTAGCTTCACGTCGTCTGCTAACAGGAACACTTCTGAATCTATCTCTTCTGTCAAGTGATTCACATTTAGCAGACACAGCACAGGCCCTAGGACCGACCCTTGTGGAACTCCTCTCGTCACAGGCGCCTACTCTGACACCTCGTCACTTACCATCACTTGTTTCCTTCCTGATAGGTAATAGAGGTTAAGATCTTGGGTAGCTTTGAAAACGACTAGACAGATATGTGAGTGGGAGGGGGTGGGTTTGATTGGAGTTTGGGGTAGGGAAGCAAATTCGTGGGTAACTTTGAGGGAAAGGTTGGAAAAATACGTGGGTGGTTTTGATAAGGACCTGCCTTATATGGGCCAGTAGGCCTGCTGCAGTGTTGCTCCATTCTTATGTTCTTAGAACTATAGTTGTACTGCACATGACAGAGCATAGGTGATCCATAACACACATTATATAACCATATGAATTATCTTGATACGCAGAATATTTGTGTGATTTAAGATAGTTCTCGCGGACTATTTCTGTGTGGGGTCAAGATAGTTCTCGCAGAATATTTGTGTGTGGGTTAAGTGCTTCGTCAAGTGTTACACGAGGCCAGTGCTCCGTCAGGTGCAACACGAGACCCTTGCTCCGTCAAGTGCAACACGACGTCATTGCTCCCTCAGGTGCAATACAAGGTTGGTGCTCCGTCAGGTGCAAAAGGAGGCCAGTGGTACGCCAGGTGCAAGACGCAGACCAGTGGTCCGTCAGGTGCGAGACGCAGACCAGTGGTCCGTCAGGTGCGAGACGCAGACCAGTGGTCCGTCAGGTGCGAGACGCAGGCCAGTGGTCCGTCAGGTGTAACACGCAGACCAGTGGTTCGTCAGGTGCAACACGCAGGCTTGACTCATGGTGTAGTGGCTAGAGCGCTGCTCTGCTCTGCTAGTTTTAGCACGCGTTTCCTGAAGGTTTTAATAATCTCTGTTCTCCAAGTCTCGAGTTAATATTAAACTTTTTCAGTCAAGGTATTGTGATTTTTTGTCTCCATCCTGTGGAGAGAGGGGTAGAGGAGAGAGAGAGAGAGAGAGAGAGAGAGAGAGAGAGAGAGGGAAGAGAGAGAGAGAGAGAGAGAGAGAGAGAGAGAGGGAAGAGAGAGGGAAGAGAGAGAGGGAAGAGAGAGAGAGAGAGAGGGAAAAGAGAGAAAGAGAGGGAAGAGAGAGAAAGAGAGAGAGTTAATATTAAACTTTTTCAGTCAAGGTATTGTGACTTTTTGTCTCCATCCTGTGGAGAGAGGGGTAGAGAGAGAGAGAGAGAGAGAGAGGGAAGAGAGAGGAGAGAGAGGGAAGAGAGAGAGAGAGAGGGAAGAGAGAGAGAGAGAGGGAAGAAGAGAGAGAGAGGGAAAGAGAGAGAGAGAGAGGGAAGAGAGAGAGAGAGAGGGAAGAGAGAGAGAGGGAAGAAGAGAGAGAGAGAGAGAGAGGAAGAGAGAGAGAGAGAGGGAAGAGAGAGAGAGAGGGAAGAGAGAGAGAGAGAGGGAAGAGAGAGAGAGAGAGGGAAGAGAGAGAGAGAGGGAAGAGTAGAGAACAGAGCAAGACGTCTCATCTCTCGCCTGGACCCATCTGGATAGATCTGTCATTTCAGCAGAGCCTTCAACATAGGAGGGATGTGGGTGGCCTTACTGTTATGTACAAGGCCAATATTGTCAAAATACCACACTTGGATCCACTTCGAGGACAGCGTGAAACAAGCTTTTATGCCACAAGACGGGCAGAAAGCAGCAACTTCACTCTGACTGCACCCTTCTCCAGAACATCACTCCATCTGAGATCATACATACCCAGGATGACTCGAGTATGGAACACATTCGTACAGCATAATGATGTCAACGAGATAGTCAGTTGATCAAATGAAAATGCTGGCCCACAGATGGCTCCAACTTCATCCTGTCCCGTACTTGTATGTCTCATAACAAAAATGCTTTCAAATGAGCTGATGTAGGTAACAGCTCTTAGCTTGCCAATAAAGTTAGGAATCCTTAACCTGTAATATAGCTGTCAATAAAGATAGGGATCCTTAACCTTGTCAAACCCTGTGTAAAAAAAAAAAAAAAAAAAAAAAAAAAAAAAAAGACAGAGGGAAGAGAGAGAGAGAGAGGGGGGGAGAGAGGAGGGAAGAGAGAGAGGGGGAGGGAGAAAGAGAGAGAGGGAGGGAGGGAGAAAGAGAGAGAGAGGGAGGGAGAAAGAGAGAGAGAGAAAAGAGAGAGAGGGAGGGAGAAAGAGAGAGAGAGGGAGGGAGAAAGAGAGAGAGAGGGAGGGAAAAAGAGAGAGGGAGGGAAAAAGAGAGAGGGAGGGAGAAAGAGAGAGGGAGGGAAAAAGAGAGAGAGAGGGAGGAGAAAGAGAGAGGGGGGAAAAAGAGAGAGAGAGGGAGGGAGAAAGAGAGAGGGAGGGAAAAAGAGAGAGGGAGGGAAAAAGAGAGAGGGAAGGAGAAAGAGAGAGGGGGGGAAAGTGAGGAAAATGACGATCGCCATGGGTTTTAGAAGCATTAGTGTCAATTATTTTGAAGAAATTGTGTTGTTTTGATATAGCGACGTGTAGAAGCAGTAGCGTAATTTCGGGGCAGTGGAGATATTGCTTAGTCGGTGCTGCAACATGGCCCGGGCCTCACGCCTCCCTCACCACCGCTTTCTGTGAAGTTTTAAAGATTTTTCCGTCGTGTCTTAAGATGTCGCCACCGCCCTGGGACGCGTCTGGTGACAAAACCTGGACTGAGGAGAGCAGATAAGGATGACATATCTCTTGGGGGAGGAGCAGTGATGGTGACACTGTCCCTCGCACTCCGCACGCGTGTCCAGACATATAGGTGTTAAAATTATCTTCAAATACGGTGTATTTTTCTGTCTTTAATAATTTTAATTTGAGAGGGTTAAGTTCAATCTGCTGGACCATATTCTTACTCTTCGATTGGCTAATGTGGTTTTGCTTTTTCAAATGACTTTCTTAATCTGTTTATGGAATCAGACACTACTGTATCTCTTCTCTTTTAGTTTCACCTGTTTTTTTTTTTTAAATATGTCCTCATATATCCTTAACAAACTAGTGTGTTCCTCTTCCACATATATTTACTCTCGCCATTTTCTCAGTATCGGTATCACTGAGTTATATTTGTCGAAACCAACTCTAAAATTGTGTGCTTTACATTGCTTCTACATACTCAAGAATAAGTCTTATGATGTTGAGTTTAAGATCAGTAGCTGACACCGCGAGTAAACTCGAAGTACTCTACGGTCGTCTCTACCCTGGTTTCAGTACGTTATATTTACTAAAGCTGACTTACCTTATGATTCCTACAGTCATTCGAAACTTAATTAGTATTACATCGTACGCTTATATTAATATTTCGGAAAACTCATCCCTTCTTAGTCATTTACATACACTAAAAATATAGTAAATACAAGTGCTGACCATTAATAGACTCAGCAATCCAAACTCTACAGACACTGTCATGAGAGTTTTTTTTTAAGGTAGACGCAGTCTATTCATCTGTTTATTCTGCTCCATCTCTCTACCTTAGATTTGTGAAGCATAAGCTGGCATTAATTAACTCAATCTTGTAATCTAATGAGATATGTATTGCATTGTAACCTCCTGTCTATCAGCTTTTTTTGGGTAGTGGAATTATGATTTTTTTTTCATTTTTTATTATATTCATTAGTGTTCAGCCCGTAGGGTACAAAGAAACCACGTATACGCACTCTTCCACCAGTGCTGGTGTGTCTGTAATCGAGTGCTGAAGCCTGCAGCACTGACTAAATATTTTATCTATAGAGAAGCCTAGTGTTGCCCATGTGTCTTACTCTTAGCGGTAATATTGTCAGTATTATTCACTATTTGTAAAATGACGCTTGTCTGACACTGCAACACCATGGTTTCCTGGTACCAGGGATGTCTTCGGCTGCTACCGAAGACATCCCTAGAAGTAGGTCATATTGAGAAACTGTTTAACATGACCTACTTCCACTTACGGGTCCAGTTCACCCGTGGTCTCATCTCCAAGCTGCTACACTTCGCTTTCCAGTATCTGAGCGTCTGGCCACTTGTTTCTACCCTAAGATCAGTGATGGATTGATTACTTCAACTCTCTTTACCTTCTGTACTTTGCTTTCAACCATTTTTGAAGTCTATTAAAATCAACTGATGAAGCCTGCAGAGCAGGCTTCATTTGATTGTTTAGTCAGTTGATTGTTTAGTCAGTTGAATGTTTAGTCAGTTGAATGTTTAGTCAGTTGAATGTTTAGTCAGTTGATTGTTTAGTCAGTTGAATGTTTAGTCAGTTGATTGTTTAGTCAGTTGATTGTTTAGTCAGTTGATTGTTTAGTCAGTTGATTGTTTAGTCAGTTGATTGTTTAGTCAGTTGATTGTTTAGTCAGTTGATTGTTTAGTCAGTTGATTGTTTAGTCAGTTGATTGTTTAGTCAGTTGATTGTTTAGTCAGTTGATTGTTTAGTCAGAAAGATTCCTAACATCATTATATTAATATGTCGATCATTCAGTTAAAAGAAAAACTGCACATGTTCACAAGACTTGAAAAATAAAAAAATAATTTACACACACAAAATATGCTGGACAATTAAGCTAATTTTTCTAATGAAAACTCGAAAAAGCACTGACCAGAGGTGGGCACACCAACTTTTGTATTAAAACAGTTGTTAAATATTAATAAGCAACTATTTACTCCTAATGACAATTTATGAAACTCTGGTTTGTTTAATCTATCTACATTATCAGTGTCCTGCAGTAGCTGATATGAACATATATTTATAGCTTCAACGACAGGGATGTTGGTGGACAGTGATTCTACGCCGAAGTATAATTATGTAAATTAATAGGTAATTCTTTGGTAACTGCTGAAATGACTAGTGGCGAAACTGGAGCGAAGTATTTAGAAAATTGCAAGTGAAAGTGCTCACTGCAGATAAAAACTAAAATCAGTGTAAAATGATTCACTAATAACAGTGAATTTTGATTTTCAAAAACTTGTTAATTTTTTTTCTTCATATTTAATGTTACACAGAAAGAGGTTTCCACTAAGTTTAAATTTATATGTATTGCTTAATATGTTAAATTTTCCTTAAATTCTCACTCCTGTTTAATAATACACATACCAATTCCTTTAACAAGTTTAGTAAAAAATATTCATTTTGTCCGAAGACAAATTTTCCAAAGTCATGGACTCCTTCGTCAGAACTTTAATCAAATTATTTAAGTTAGGATAATACGTAAAAAGCCAGTCTTTAGAAAAATAAATCTTTAGACTGAGAAAAAAAAAGTCAGAATAAACAGCCATACATTATCGTACCAGTTATTGGAAATCACAGCTGCAATGTTAGAAATGGGTTAAATAAATTGCTTAGGGAAATTTTTCCAAATTGTTCTCGCGTTATCCTTTGAAATGGCTGTACTTTACAGAGGTTTATTACACTCAAGAATCCATCGTAGACAACCTTCAGATATAAGTGTCTACATTATAAGACGACGAGGCAGCTCAAGGTTTGAATTACTGAAGATATAAGCAAAACTTTCACTTTAACTGGAAAGTAAGCTTTCATTATTCAGTAATTATGGAACATGCGCAACACCATCCCGTGCGCAAGACAATTTTAAACTTGTTATTTATGTGTTTCCGTGTCCTTTTTTACTCTGTATATCAATAAAAATAATAATAATAATAATATTTATTATTATTATTAT
>NW_026465603.1:0-14066 GCF_026875155.1 Cherax quadricarinatus
GGGGTGCCACTACCATCACCACTACCACCATCTACTGATGCCTGTGGTCTATCATGCCAAGTGTAGCCACATCATCCTCACTATCACTATCTAAACCTGGTGTACGGCCACGGGATGTACTCCGGGATGTACTCCGTCCCCTGGGCACAACATAGGGTACACTACCCGAGCGCATGCGGCGGTGAACATACCGACGCTTCACTGGTGAATATGATTCCTCACTATCACTACTCGAATGATCGTCAAGCGCAATAAAATCACAATCCACGTCACTATCATCATCATTACTGAAGTCAGAGGCCTGGCCATGCGAAAATATTAGTTTTCTCTTGCGTTGAGGCACAACCGACCGTGAGTCACGAGTGCCCACACCAGAGGTAGAAGGTTGAGGATCGTCAGGGTTTTCTGCACTATTATCGATATCCTGGTCATTCCTTTGGGTCACTAACTGATCAAAGCCATAGAATTCGTCTTCATTTCCACTTCCATCAGTGTCAGAACTATCAGATAGGAAGAGGAGAGTCCCAATTTTCCGGGGAGTGAGAGCTGACTTGCGACGAGGCATGGTGAACAAGGGTAACTGAGCCGGTGTTCCCACAATGCTATGCGGGCACCTAGATTTTTTGTTTATGGCGCACACCCACCACGCAGACCCGTTCTCTCACATGTAGGCTATGAGCACTTTCGCGCTAAATTTGACGGCGCTAGAATTTTGGCGTAGATCTATGGTTTGGACACTCAACGTGAAGCCGTAGATCTACGGGACGGACCCTGAAAGGGTTAAGTGCAACTGTGAAATAAGTCACCATGGGCCCCAAGAAAAGTTCCTAGTAAATTTCCTTTGGTAAGAAAGTGAGAAACATGATGGAATTTAAGAAGGAAGTAACAGAAAAATATGAGAGTGGTGTTCGGGTGCTGGAACTTGCCACGGTTTTTGGCAAAAACAAATCAACAATCACTTCTATCCTGGCAAATAAAGAACAAATCAAGGAAGCTGATGTGGCAAAAGGGGTAAACCTGTTAATGAAAAAGATATCACAAACAAATGAAGATGTGGAGAAGTTGTTGTTGTTATGGATCAGGGAAAAACAGTTAGCAGTAGATAGTGTTTCAGAGACAGTCATTTGTGAAAAGACAAGGCAGTTGCATGCAGATCTCATAAAGAAAATGCCTGGTATTAGTGATGATAGTGAATTTAAGGCCAGCAGAGGCTGGTTTGAGAGATTTAATTAGCATAGTGGCATACACAGTGTTGTAAGGCACGGAGAGGCTGCAAATTCTGACAAATGTGCAGCTGAAAAATTTGTGCAGGAATTCAAGGGGTATGTACAGACCCCCAACAAGTGTTAAATTGTGATGAAACAGGCCTCTTTTGGAAGAAAATGCCAAAGAGGACCTACATCACGAAGGAGGAAAAGGCATTGCCAGGACACAAGCCTATAAAAGAAAGGCTAACTCTTTTGTCCTGTGCTAACGTTAGTGGAGATTTCAAAGTGAAGCCTTTACAGTGGACCCCCGCATAGCGACTTTAATCCGTGCAAGAGGGCTGGTTGTTATGTGAAATGTTCGGTATGCAAATGAATTTTCCTCATAAGAAATAATGGAAATCAAATTAATCCGTGCAAGACACCCAAAAGTATGAAAAAAAAAATTTTACCACATGAAATATACATTTCCTACACACAAGAGAAGGATACATGCACAATAGTAGAGTAGTACATGCACAATATATATTGTGCATGTACTACTCTACTAAATGAAGAATAAATGACAATTGCCTTTATTGAAGATGCAGCAATGACTGATGAGACACTGTGTCCTGGGAGTGCCTTTTCCTCCTGAGTACTGTAGGTCCTGTTTGCGTTTTCTTCCAGAACAGGCCTTATCACACTGTGTATGCCACTACGATTCTTAAATCTCTCAAACCAACCTTTGCTGGCTTTAAATTCACCAATATGAGCACTAGTTCCAGGCATTTTTCCCTGTTCACCTGGGTGTTAGTCGACTGGTGTGGGTTGCATCCTGGGAGACAAGATTAAGGACCCCAATGGAAATAAGTTAGACAGTCTTCGATGACACTGACTTTTTTGGGTTATCCTGGGTGGCAAATCCTCTGGGGTTAATTGTTTCTTGGTATTCTCAATAAGCCACACCAACAATGGTGCTACAGCAGCAGCAGCAGCAGCAGCTGATGGTGGTACAGCAGCAACAGACGATGCTACAGCAGCAACAGACGATGCTACAGCAGCAGCAGACGATGCTACAGCAGCAGCAGACGATGCTACAGCAGCAGCAGACGATGCTACAGCAGCAGCAGACGATGCTACAGCAGCAGCAGACGGTACTACAGCAGCAGCAGCAGCTGACGGTGGTACAACAGCAGCAGCAGCTGACAGTGCAGCAGCAGCTGTACCACCAATAGTAGCGATGGTTGATTGGGGTTTATTATACAACCTGGCCAGCTCGGAGACACGCGCTCCACTTTCATACTTATCAATGATCTTTTTCTTCATTTCTATAGTAATTCTCACCCTTAATTGCTGTAGGGTTGGCACTAGAAGCTTTCTTGGGGCCCATGGTCACTTATTTTCCAGAAAAAAAATCACCAAAAACACTGTAATAATACGAAATGTTCCGATTGTATGCTTGGATGTTACGCGGAGGCTGGCTGGTAAACAATGCCACCGGCGGAACATGTGAGCGTGGCTCAGGCCGCACATTGGACTGCGTCTCGGACGAAGGGCGGTGAGCGGGTTTTTGGGCAGTATGCGAGGCAAAATTTTTGCGAAAAAAAGCGAGCGTTATGCGGATTGTACGGTATGCGATGCGTCCGGTATGCGGGGGTCCACTGTACTTGTGTATTACTCTCAAAATCAGCTAATCATAAGGCATGGGTCACGAGGCAACTTTTCATTGACTGAGTCCATGAAGTATTTGGCCCAAGTGTGAAAAAATACCTCCTTGAAAATAAGTTGCCACTCAGGAGCCTCCTGGTAATGGACAATGCTCCTGCTCATCCTCCAAACTTGGTAGACCTATTGTCTAGGGATTTCCGTCTTATAACAGTGAAGTTCTTGCCTCCTAACACACTACTATATCGTCCGGCCCATGGACCAGCAGGTCATTTCTAACTTCAAAAATCTCTACACAAAAGCAGTGTTTCAAAAGTGCTTTGAAGTGACCTCGGACACTGAATTGATCCAAAGAGAGTTCTGGAGCAATCACCTCAGTATCCTCCACTGCATAAGCCTTATAGGCAAGGCTTGGCAGGTAGTGACTTCCAGGACTTTGAACTATTCTTGGAGACAATTGTGGCCAGACTGTGTCCTCGAGAAGATTTTGAAGGGTTTGAGGCTGACCCTGACCTTGTCGACCCTCTGCCTGTTGTGGAATCTGTTGTGGCATTGGGGAAGTCCATGGGGTTGGATGTGAGTGGTGAGGATGTGGAAGAGTTGGTGGAGGACCACAGGGAAGAGCTAACCACTGAAGAGCTGCAGCACCTTCAACTGGAACAGCAACAGACCACAGCTGAGGAACTTCCTTCAGAGGAGGAGGAGGAAGAGAGAGGGAAGGATGTGCGTTCTTCAGTGATTAAGGACATTTGTGCAAAGTGGAATGAGGTGCAGACTTTTGTGGAGAAATATCACCCTGACCAAGCTGAAACAAGCCATATCTGCAACATGTTCAGTGACAAAACCTTGTCCCATTTTAGGGAAATCTTAAAGAGATGCCAAAAACACAACCCTCTGGATACCTATTTTGTGGAACAGGGGTCCAGTGACTCTCAAGCTTGTCCTAGTGGCATTAAAAGACAAAGAAGGGAAGTATCCCCAGAGAAGGATTTGTTACCTAAATTCCTTATAGAGGGGGATTCCCCTTCCAAACAATAATCTGCCCTTCCTCTCTCCTCCTCCTCCTCCTCCTCCCTGTTTTCCATAAGCCAACAAGTTTTCAATAAGGGTATGTGTAATAGTGATTTAAATGTTCATAATTTATTTTTAGTTCTCATTGTTTTTTGTATGTAAAACTATAATTAATCTTTAAAAAATGTATTTTTGTAAATATTTTTGGGTGTCTGGAACAGATTAATTGTGTTTACATTAATTCTTATGGGAAATATTGCTTCAAATTTAGGCTGCTTTGAATTTAGGCTGACCAGATGGAACGGATTACGGCCAAAAAATGAGGTTCCACTGTATTTCAAATTCCAACTTACTAACTTACTAATTAACCCTTTCAGGGTCCAGAAGCAAAATTTCAAGGGGTGCCCCAGTGCCCAAGAAATTTTTGAAAAAAAAAAAAAAAAAAAAAAAAAATTTGTTTCTTACAGAATTAAAGAAAATATTTTTGTGAAGGTAATAAAACAACAAAAAAAAATTCTGATCAGTACTTACCGAGATGTAGAGGCAGAAAGTTGACCCAAAATGACCAGGTGGCAGCAACATCAGTGACTTCTGCATAATCGCATTTCTTATTTTACGTTTTTTATATTTTTTTCTTTTCTTTTCTAATTTTTTTCTTTTTCTAGTAACATTTGTGGCCTGTGAGACCAATACTGTATATAATGTATATACACCTACCATCCGACTTACGACCTGCTCGACTTATGACCACTCGACTTACGACCGTGTTTTTTATGCCAAATTTCTGGGAAATAAACAACTATTTGTGTTGTATACAGTGTTTATCCTAAACCTTACAGTATAAAATACAGTTCTAACAACATAAAAAGTAAAGTAAAACATGAAATACCAAAATAAAACAATAAAATAAAGTCATTACAAAAATGTTTTGTTGATATACAGTAGTAAAGTTCGACTCACGACCATTTCGACTTACGACCGGTTTCTCGGAACTGAACTCGGTCGTAAGTTGGATGGTAGGTGTATATATACATTGTATTGAACACAATAACCACACTAAAGTTATTATAATATTGTTTACCAGTATTGTTTACTACAATAAACATTCACAAATGTTGTATAATACTAATGTTCTATTATATATTTACATATGTACAGTCACTGAACATGTTTCTAGAACTGCTGCAGCCTGTGGAAGTCCTTGAAACAAGGTATCATGCACAGTGGCATCTTACATTCCTCACACATAAACCGAGTGTCTTTGCATCTTTGTTGCCGTCATTTTGTTTGTGCCAAGACAACACATCTCCCCTGAGCAAATTTCTTCCTAATTGCAGGAAGCTGTATTATGAAGTGATCACCTTCCCTCCTCAAACGCTTGGGTATTTCCTGAGGAGTTCAAGGATAGTTGTGTATAGCAGGTGTTGTTACCTGGTACTTCATTATGAGTTGTCTGACAACAGACATACAAAATTCACCATACAGTGGTCTGTTGCCAGTCTTTATTTGGTACATATTATATGCATTGAGCATTGAAATGTCCATGAGATGGAAGAAAAGTTCCATGTACCACTTGTAACTCTTATGAACACAATCAACAAAGCCATCTGCATGTCACATTTGTCAACCAAATGCATATTTTGTGTATAATCAGTCACTGCCACTGGTTTTCGAATACGTTTATTAGTCACTCTATCAACTTTGCCACTGTCTTGCATTTCGTTAGGGTGAATGGTTGTCAACAATGTGACATCTCGTTTGTCATGCCACCATGATGTCATTGGCAGTAAACACCTGAACCTCACCAGCACGAGTGCCTGCGTTGAACCTGGGCATGTGTTTACGATTAGAATCCACTGTGCCACACATATCTGTCATGTTCACTTGCAAGAAATTACTGAGTAAAGGGCTTGTGTACCAGTTATCAGTATATAATGTATGCCCCTTACCAAAATAAGGTGCTATCATGTTTCTCACTACGTCACCTGAGATACCCAATAACATCCTGGTATCTTTCAATGTTTTACTTTCCATGTATACAATAATATCCAATACCAGGCCACTGTCAGTCACAGAGTACAAACAGTTTTATACCAAAGCATTTCCTCTTGCTTGGTATATACTGCTTGAACGACAGTCTACCTTTGGATAAAAGTAAATGGTTCAACTTGTGTTTCAGATACATAAAAACATTTCTAATCTTCTATAACCTGTCACTTCTGTCAGGCCTGGTTTTGTCAGATAAGTGCAACACTGGGATGATTTCACTGAAGGCCGGGGTACAAATTAGTCGATTCTGTGGACTAGTATGATTTTATATTATGCTTATAGACATGAGGCATAAGCATTATTGTTGCAAAAAGCAAATACATTCAGCCACAGTTGTCTCTTTCCACCGGTGTAGTCTTGGCTGTGGTGATATGATCGTATTTGCCATGGTGTTACTCAAAATACTTGTTACTTTCCCTGACAATAATTTCCATCAAGGGCTGGTCAAAGAATGGTTCAAAGAATTTCAGTTCATTTGCAGTGTTTCCAAGGGAACAAGCTGGTAGTATTCCATTTTGAGAGTCATCAAACTGATGGGGAGTAGGAACAAAATTGAGATTTTGCTGCAAATCCCAGATGCGGTTTGCTGGTGGATACTGGACATCATAAGCTGGTTGGGGTTGTAGTTGTAGTTGTGGTGTGGTGGTGGATGATGCTCCGCTTTGTCCTTGAGCTGAGGAGTCAAGCGGCATTGGTCCCAGCCTGGCTGGCGAGTCATGCATGGCCGTGGCACTACCACCACCACTACCACTATCACCACCAATACCAACACCTACTGATGCCTGTGATCTATCCATGTCAAGTGTAGCCATATCATCCTCACTTTCACTGTCTATTCCTGGTGTAGGGCCACAGTATGTAATCCGGGATGTACTCCGTCCCACTAGGTACTGCATAGGGAACATTATGTGAGCGCATTGCGTAGCATATACCGATGCTTCACTGGTGAATATGATTCATCACTATCAACTACTCGAATGATCATCAAGAGCAATAAATCACAGTCCACGTCACTATCATCATCATTACTTAAGGCTGAGGCCTGACCATGCGAAAATATTAGTTTTCTCTTGCGACTAGGTACAACTGAACGTGACTTGAGACGTGCCCACACCAGAGGTAGAAGGTTGAGGATTATCAGGATTTTCTGCACTATTTTCGATATCCTGGTCATTGCTTTTGGTCACTAATCAATCAAAGCCATAGAATTCTTCTTCTTTTCCACTTCCATCAGAGTCAGAGCTATCAGTTACGAAGAGGAGAGTCCCAATTCCCCTCAGCGTGAGAGCTGCCTTGCGGCGAGGCATGGTGAACAAAGGTTACTGAGGTGGCGTTCCCACAATGCCATGCCAGTGCCTAGAATTTTTGTTGATGGCACACACACACCATGCAGACCCGTTTCCTCAGATGTAGGCCTACCAGCCTTCTCACACTAAATTTGACGCCCCTAGAATTTTGGCGTAGATCTATGGTTTGGACTCAACGTATAGCCGTAGATCTACGGCACAGACCCTGAAAGGGTTTAAGGACACAACCTCATCAACACGACCACTTGATACTGGAGTGCCACAGGGAAGTGTCCTTGGTCCCCTGCTCTTCCTCTCCATACATCACTGATCTTCCCAATGTATCACAACACCTGAAACCAATTCTCTTTGCTAACAACACGACTTACATCATCTCCCACCCAAGTCTTGCCTCACTCAATACCATTGTTAATGAAGAGCTACTAAAAATATCAACCTGGATGACTGCCAATAAACTTACACTTAACACTGACAAAACCTATATTATGTTTGGTAACAGAGCAGGGGTTGCACAACTGAACATTAAGATTGACAACACTCTTATTGCTAAACATAACAAGGGCAAATTCCTGGGCCTACACCTCGACAGCAACCTGAAATTCAGCCCTCCATATCCAACACATAAAAAAAAGTATCCAAAATGGTTGGGATCCTCTCTAAGATGCATTTCTACATACTACAATCAGCCTACTCTCACTATACTATTCATTCATCTATCCCTACCTCACATATGCCATTTGTGCTTGGGATCAACAGCAGCAACCCACCTAAAGCCAATAATAACCCACAAAAAGCCGCAGTAAGAATTATCAGCAATCCAATACTAGGCAGCACACACACCACTCATCAAAGACCTAAACTCACTGTACAAAACATCCACACTTACTACTGTGCAACCTACATTTACAGAACCATAAATTCCAGTATTAACCCTGAACTAAAACGCTTTCTTGATAGTTGTGACAGGATCCATAAGCACAATACCAGACACAAAAATCTCTAAAAAAATTCCCTGTGTCCGGCTAAATCTATACAAAAATTCAATGTACATAAAAGGGCCTAAAATCTGGAAACTCCTTGCCTGAAAACTCTAGAACTGCAGACTCAAGAACCATTTTCAAACTTTCCCTTAAAAAAAATCTTATCTCCCTAACACACCTCACCGTCAGCTAACTATGTATATGAAAACCACCTATACTATAACTCATACCATGCATACATCCAAAACAAAATAGATTACTCCTGATATTTGTGATTCCCCTAATTTACATTTACACTTACCCAAATGACTGTAACATAAAATTCCAAATACAGTAGGGCCCCACTTGTATGGCAGGTTAGGTTCCAGGCTACTGCCTTAAAGCGGAAATTGCCGTAAAGTGGAACACCCTTTTTTTCCCCTTACAAATGCATACAAATACTAGGTAACAAGTTTACATTAACATATACAGTGGACCCCCGCTTAACGATCACTTCCAATGCGACCAATTATGTAAGTGTATTTATGTAAGTGCATTTGTACGTGTATGTTTGGGGGTCTGAAATGGACTAATCTACTTCACAATATTCCTTATGGGAACAAATTCGGTCAGTACTGGCACCTGAACATACTTCTGGAATGAAAAAATATCGTTAACCGGGGGTCCACTGTATTAAGTTAGCAATAGAACTAGGCATCAAAAAACAATAAAAAAGCATAGTACAGTAGGGCCCCGCTTTACGGCGTTCCGCTAATACGGCGATGTCAAATTATGACCAAAATTTGCTATACAGCAAGCTGACTTTCAAATACGGCATGCCCCACCTGGTTTGTTTACATTCTCCGTGACCACATCTATTATGTCAGGAAACTTTCCAAAATTTCAAGTGTTTTAAAGTTACTGCATATTTTATATGTACTCTGATAATTATACTTATGTGTACCTGTACCTAAATATACTTACACACTGTGCTGGTGTGCAGGTACACATTAAAATCGCTAAGTCTCTCTCTACTCACGACGCCAATACTACGTAATAATAATCACTCTTGGGCACACTAAATGTCTTATTTTACATTAAATATAGGCTTTTTCTTTTAACCCCATCTATGTATTTTTTCAAAAATTATGGGGAAAAAACCCTTTACTTTGGGCATATAAACATGATACATCCACTCACGGAAAAAAAATTTTGACGTAAATATGAGATTTGTTTACAAAGCAGCTTTTAGGTAGGGGTCGAAAATTACTTTTTTCTCTAGTCAAAACTGGGGGAAAAATTTGTAAAAAAATATTCTTTTCGATCCCTTTTTAATCTATACGTATATAGCATTCCGACCTTTGGGGGGATTGGTTTTTTAAAATTTTTTTTTATTATTTATTTTTAAACCCGGGCCCAAATTTCCCCACCAAAGGCAGGGGTGGCCCAAAAAAAAGAAAAACTTTCACCATCTTTAAACTCCATCATTTGTCTTCCCAAAAGGGGTTTTTAAACATTTACAGTTTTTAAACTGCAACTTTAACCCCCTCCTTCAGAGTGGGGGCACTGTACTTCCCATCTCCGGCTAAAGGCCCGGGCCCTCCGGGTTTCCCTAAACCCCCTTTCATAAATGTTACTTTGCTCCACTCCAAAAACACACTTAAGTTTTAAAAAAAACCATTTGTCTCCATTCCTCCTATAAAACACGCTCACGCATGCCGGGCGGGTTTCCAAGCCCCCGCACAAAAAACCCCCTTTTTAACCCCCCCCCCCAAACCTTTTCCCCTGGGCCCGACCCCTACCCCCCCCCTTTCCCCTTCCCACACAGACTGATACACTCTTGAAAGGGCACCCCTTTTTTCGCCCCTTTTCTTTTTTTACATGTCCAAAACCCCCTCCAACAACCCTTCCTAGCCCTCTGGACAACATTTTTTGGTAATCCCGCCCTCCTCCTAATTTCCCAAAAAATTTACAATTCCTGCATTATATTAAAAACCAACATTCCCCTTCAAACTTTAAACATTCCCTGCCCCCAGCCTTCCCCTCACTGCAACATTAAACACCCATGTTCACCCCTTTATAAGAGCATTGGAAAAAAACTATACTCTCATACATTCCCCTTTTGCCCCCAAAGGGAAAAAGTTCTTTTTCTCCACAGACTCCTAAGTGCCCCCACTCCCCCTTTTTTCCCCTCATAAATTCTATGTTTCCCCTTTCATTTTTCATAGCCCCAGCCGCTGACACGTCCATTTCCCAAATAGAAATCTGAATACATTCACCTCCTCCATACTCTCTCCCTCCAATCGATTTTCCAATCTTTCATCACCTAATCTTTTTGTTATCCTCAAAACCTTACTCTTTCCTGTATTTACTTTTTAAATTTTTTTTTTTTGCACCCCCCTACCAAATTTCCACCAAAAACTCTGCAACTTCTCTTCAAATCTCCCAAGAGCAGTTTTCCCTCCGCAAAAAGCAAAATGTGAAATTCCCCCTTTTTATGGTGTTCTTTTTCTTTTTTAAATCCAAAACCTCTTTCCAAGACCCCTTTCATTTACTTCTCTTACAAACCCCCCTATAAATTTTTTTAAAAAACCACGGGGGGACATCACATATCCTTTTTAAGGGCCCACTTTTTTGGGGAAAAAAATCTCCCCCCTTTCCTACATACTCTAACTTGAGCCTCACTATCCTCGAAAAACTCTTCACTGTTTCAGAACCTACCTCCCACACCATACACCCGCAAAATTTTGCCACATTTCCCCCCTATCCCCCCTGTCATACCCCTTTTTTCCAAAAACCATAAATGCCCCAAAAACCTCTTTAAACCTTAACTAAATTTCTGTTTTCCTTTTTTGGGTTTTACTGTAAACACCTGGTCCCCACACCCCCTACCTTTCCTTAAAACCCCCTTGTTCTTTTGCTATCCTATTCTCCCCTCTTTAAATCTTAAATTTTTTCAATAATTTCCCCACCCTACACTTTACAGGTTACTCAACCGACTTTCCCCCCATAATTTTTTTACTTTTCTTTTGTCCCTTTTTCCTTTATACAAAGGAACTATGCATCTCCCCTGCCCCAAACCCCCCGGTAACCCTTTCCCTCTTCCATACATTTTTAAAAATTGGGCCCCCCACTCCAAAACTATATCCCCACCTGCTTTTAACATTTCTTTCTTTTTCCCATCAATCCCGGCCCGCCTTTCCCCCCTTTTATTTTTTCCTACTGCCTCACGAACCTTTCCCCAAAACTCACAACTGGCCCCTTCCTTTACTCCACAAGATGTTATTCCTTCCCCTTGGCCCCTTTTCACGAAATCACAGCTTCCCCATCTTCATCAACATTTAAAAAATTCCCCAAAAAATTTCCCTCCATTTTCCCCCACCTCTAACTCTCCATTTAATAACTCTCGTCTCCTTTTTTTTAAAATGACAAAACCCCTTTGTTCTCTAGGCTTCCCTAACTTGTTTAAACTCACTCCAAAACCTTTTTTTTATTTTCAAAAAAATTTGGGTTTATAACATCTCACCCACTCTCTCATTGCTCTCTTTTTACATTGCTTCACCCCTCTCTTAACCTCTCTCTTTTTTCCATATACTCTTCCCTCCTTGCATACTTTACTTTTTTAAAAGCTTCTCAAAATGGTAACTTTTTTTCCCTTACTAAATCTCTTTACATCATAAATTTAAACCAAAACGCTTTCCCCTTCCCCCCCCGCCCCCCATTTCCGGTTTCCCCCAAAACTTCTGCTGAACCTCTAACACTACATTTTAAACCTCCCCCTACCCCTTCCGGGCCCAAAAAAAAAAATTTTTCCCCCTTTCCCATCATTAAGCCCATCTATCCTCCCCAAAAGTGTTTAAAATTTTTACCCTAACTGCCTCCTCTTTTATTTTATAATCCTTTACCCCCTCTCTTTTCCCCGATGCTTCTTTTTCCCCTTGTACCCCATCTCCCTTTTTTACTCTCAGTGTAGTACAACTAGAAAGTGATCTGATTATCTGTGGGCCCTCAAAACATGACATCCGAATTACCAACAGTCTTTTTTCTACCCAAAACATAATCCAACAAATACTTCATTTTGTACATCAATCTTGTTACTTATTTTTCCTCTTTTTTTTAAAAAAATGTATTACCCATAACTAAACCCCTTTCTATTCAAAGTTGAATCAAAGGGTTCCTTATCATTTACACCTGGCACCCCCAAATTTTCTACCCCCTTCTCTAAAGTTTCTCCTACTTTGCATTCAGGTCCCCCACCACAATTACTCTCTACTTGGTTCAAGGGTCCTTACTTCACTTAAAAAATTCCCAAAATCTTTTCTCTCCTCTGCATTCCTCTCTTTCCAGGTGCAACACGTTATTATAACCCACTTTTTGCATCAACCTTTTCTTTAATCCCCATAATTTTTTAATTTACACATTTTTTCTCTTTTCTTTCCATAACTGACCTTCAACATTTCTGTACCCCTTCCTTTGCTCTAAATTTTCTCAGATTCTCCAGATTTAATCCCATTTATTTCCCCCCACCGAAAATTCCCCCACCCCTTAGCTTTGTTTCGCTTGGGCCAGGACATCCCAAATTCTTTTTCATTCATAACATCACAATCATCTGTTTCTTGTCATCCGCACTAATCCACGCACATTCAAGCATCCCAATTTTTTAAAATTTTTTTTTCTTTCTTTTTTAGTAATGCTACAGGAGGGAAAGGGGTTTAGCCCTTGCTCCCGGGGATTTTAGTCGCCCATACGACCCATGGCTTTTGGAGGAAAAATTCTTTTCCCCCCTTCCCCTGGACAATAGAAGAAATAAGAAGAACAAGAGCTTTTAGAAAAAGGGAAAAACCTCGATGTTGTATACATATTGATGTGCGTGCGTGAAGTGGCCCAAAGTGTAAGTAGGAGAAGCAAATATCCCTTTATCTAGGTGTTTAGATACAGAAAATAATAATAAAATAATAATAAAATAAAAATGTTTTATTCCTCTAAAAATGGTTTTTTTTTTTTTTGCTGTTTGTTTATTCGTATAACTTGTACAACGTACAATGAAGGTATTTGTATTGTGAGGGAAGTTTTTATTGTAATAAAAAAAAATTTAGGTAAAAAGTTTTTCAAACTCTTACAAACATACGTAATGAACTAAATGTGACACATATTTAAACTCATTTATTTCACCTACCAAAATGACGCCCACTACCTTTTAGTTTGTTTCTTACATTTTCTCAATCTGATCTCGTTTCTCTTTTCGTTTACTCTTTCGTTAACGGTTGCTCTCATTGGATGGCGTCTAAGGGTTTGCTTGATAAAAAGAGGAGTCGTAAGCCTCTCTCTTTAAGTGCCAAGTTAAGTATGAGGTGTGCCTTTTGATTTTTTTCAATAAACACCCCGCCACTCACCCCACAATTAATATTAATATTTTAAGGTAACTAATAAGTGTACTCTTGTGTATCTTCCTTTTATTTTGTTTTTAAAGCCTATTTTTATTTCTAACTTAATATAATTTGTGTTAAATTGTTGTATGGCATTTATTGATATTTTTATATGTGCTCTGATAATAATACTTGTGGACCCGTGTGGTAGGGGTGGGGGGCAATATTATGTTTTTTTGCTCAGCCTCAGGAAAAAGTGTTTTAATCTGCTTTGGGCCCCGCCCCTCCCCCACTCTGCTTTGTTTACAAATTTTTTTGGCATGAATTATTCATTATCTACCTTCGTTTTGATGGGTCTAAAGGGATTGTTAGAAATGATTAAAATTTAGTGAACAAGGTATGTCGATGTTTAATAATATGGTCTGGGCCACAGTGTGGTAGCCGGTAGGGTAGCCCAAACGGGGTTACACCTACCCGGTCTACACTGACTTCCTACAAAAAAAACTATCATCCTTTCCTATA
>NW_026465604.1:0-13723 GCF_026875155.1 Cherax quadricarinatus
CTTTTTTCTGTGGGCTACGCATTTCACAATTTCATATTTGAAGAGTATGCCTCTAAATTATATTTTAATTACAAATAGGTAATTACTGAGAACATCAGTGCATGGAGGGGCGCATATTTCAGTATGCAATTAAGTTTATTTAGGCACAAGTTTACGCATCTTTTGGACGATTACACTAAAATTGCTGAACAGACTCCTGCAGCACTTGAGAATCTTCAGCGTGGAGATGTTTCGCCAACTAGTAGCTACATCAGTCCAATGGAAATAAGTCGCTATGACTTTTTTGGGTTATCCTAAGTAATTTACACATATTGATACTATAGCAGACTTTAACAGTAGCTAGCTACATAAGAGATCTGTCAAGTGTTCCAGGAGAAAAGTTAATATATAGGACACTGTTACCTGGAGGTTATTTCCGGGGGATCAACGCCCCCGCGGCCCGGTCCATGACCAGGCCTCCCGGTGGATCAGGGCCTGATCAACCAGGCTGTTACTGCTGGCCGCACGCAGTCCAATGTACGAGCCACAGCCCGGCTGATCCGGCACTGACTTTAGGTATCTGTCCAGCTCTCTCTTGAAGGCAGCCAGGGGTTTATTGGCAATTTCCCTAATGCCTGATGGGAGGCTGTTGAACAGTCTTATATATATTAAACCCGGAAGGAAAATATACAAAGTTATATATATCCAACACTTAAAAACTGCCATCAAGAAAACTTGTTTAGGGTGCAACAGTAATACCAAGCAAGGTTTCGGTTGGGTTGTATGCAACCTCTGAAAAATGGACTCGTGGAATGTGTGTAGAAATACAGCAGTCCACCACTAATGATATTAAATCAGGAAAATGTTTTTGGGTTTGCCCAAATGACAGAAATATATGGGAGAAAATTAACATCTATACTAGAAGACAGAAACACCAACAAAATAATATCCTTCTTAGAAAACTTGATAGTCTTGTATAACAGTTAGGAAAGGAAAAGGAGTAGGACAAATGGAGCTGCCACCCCTGGTGTTGGTGCTGTCTTGGATCCTAGTACCCATAAGAATACAAAAATGAAAGACAGAGCACCAGATGGAGACAGTGGTCCTGGTGTTGATGAAACAGGTAAAGACAAAGATGTATGAATTCCAGAATTACAAAATAGCAGTACTGCTGGAGATATAAAAAGGGGATTATGCTTCGGGGAATAGTGTTCATACATTACCTGTTAAACCTGGTGGAGGTACTGATGTCAGTACAGGTGCTGTAGATAGTGGGTAAGTCCGAAAAAATGCACCAGTAGGGAATGAAGCCACAGAAAATCTTGGAAAACAGAAATCAAATCTATGTAAATTCTATGCCTTAGGTATTTGTAGGCATGGAATATCTGGAGAAAGCAGGTGGGACATGCAGTTTTGACCATCCCAAAAAATGCCACACTCACATGACCAAAGGAGAATGCAACTCTTCTTGTAAACTATTTCATCCTGAAATGTATTACTCTTCAGTCCATAAAGACAATGTTACAACACATACTGTCAGGCACACTATTTAAAGGGGGACATGAAAATACAGATCACTCAGACCATGGGAAACAAACCAGAATAGCTACAACCACTCCCAGAGACAGAAGGTTTTTAGTGCCAGGAAGAAATGACAGACATATTACACCAACTCGGATCACTACTGGAGTGGAGGCACAGTCAGTAGCTTCCACTTCAGAACAACAGATATTATTACCAACAAACAAAGCCCCCTTATATACCATCAATATGGACAACATTTGTCTTTGCAAATATACAGGGTTAGATCAAAAGCCATCAATAAGCCACAAAACACCTTTCATCAGTGGACTGCTCACAGAGTCAAATAGCTCTCACAGAGACCAACATAAAGGATCACTTTGACAACAAAACATGGATCCTAGGTTATAACTTAATCAAATGCAACAGAATAAATAGGCAACAAGGGGGAGGGGGGGGGGTTAGCCTGTATGTCAGAGTCGCTCATTTGCTCAGAATTACTGAACACCTTAAATGATGTAGTAGAAGTTATGGCAGTAAAGATTGAAAACCAAAACCTTGTCATTGTGGTTGCATACAAGCCTTCTGAAGCAACTTCCTAACAATTCCAGGAAAAACTTTTGAAAATTGACCACTGTCTGGAAAATCTCCCAACCTCTGCCCAAACATCTTGCTGCTGGGTGATTTCAACTTAAGACACCTAAAAAGGAAGAATGCAGCAAATAATGTTTTAGCAGAGATAACCCCAGGAGGCAGCTCAGATGAAAATTCACACACACATGAGCTATATAAATCTCTGCAATAAATTCACCTTAAGCCAGCAAATTAGTGGATCCAGCAAGACTGGAAAATACACTTGAGCTCGTCCTCACTAATAATGAGTGATATGATACGAAATATACACGTCTCAAAAATAATACACTCAGATCATAACAAAATAGAAGTACAGACATGTATGCACAGTGCTCCTGACGAGCATAAGGTAACCAGTTATGAGGGCGCCTTCACCAAAATTCCACTTCTATAATAAAAGCATACAGTGGAATAAAATCAACCATATCCTAAATGAAACAGGCTGGGAAGATATCCTAAACAACATGGATAACACGGATCTGAACCTATGCCTAGAAAGAATTAGCTCTGTGGCACTTGAGGTATGCTCAAGGCACATTCCTTCAAGAAAAACGAAGAGAAGATGTAAACTAGAAAGAGAGAGACGCTCCCTATACTTGCGATGGCGAAGAATCACAGAGCTGCTGAAAAGGGCCAGTGTATCCGAAATGCGAAAGGAGGCACTGGTTAGAGAATAACTAATATCGAACTTAAGCTTAAGGAATCATGCAGGAGACAAAACTACAGGAAGAATTTAAAGCCATAAATGAAATTGAAGGAAACCCAAGATACTCTTTTCTTATGCCAATCTAGGGCAAAAACAAGATCCAGTATTGGACCCCTGCTTGCCCGAGATGGGAGTGCAATGAGTGAGATACTGAAGTCTCAATATGATTCAGCATTTAGTGAACCGTTAACCAGAATAAGAGTCGACAATCTAAATGATTTTTTTATTACCAAGACTCAAAATTTGGTTAATTAATTAAAAAAAATTTTGATATTATCATAACACCACAGGATTTTGAAAAAAAAAAGTAAAATGACATGCCCCAGGCCCAGACTCGTGGAACTCTGTGTTTATTAAGAACTGCAAGAAGCCTCTTTCACGTGCCCTAAGCATTCTGGAGATGGAACATGGACACAGGGGTCAACACAGAGTTACTAAAAGCAACAGACATAGCCCACTCCACAAATGTGGCACTAGCCTCTCATATCATAAAAATCTTTGAAAGGGTTATAAGAAGCCACCCACTTGGAAACCCATCAGTTGCACAACCCAGGGCAGCATGGGTTTAGAGCAGGTCGCTCCTGCCTATCCCAACTACTGGACCACTATGACACGGTCTTGGATGCTCTGGAGGTCAAGCAAAATGCAGATGTAGTGTACACAAACTCTGCGAAAGCCTTCGACATTTGCGATCATGGAGTAATAGCACACAAAATGCGTGATTAAGGAATAACAGGAAAAGTTGGTAGATGGATCTACAACTTCCTAACAAATAGAACACAAAAAAATAATAGTAAACAGAGGCCACTACAGTGAAAAGCTCTGAACCCACAAGGTACAGCACTACAGTACTCTCTCCCATCCCGTTCCTCATCCTCATATCTGACACAGACGGAGATGTAAGCCACAGCACCGTGTCTTCCTTTGCGGATGACACCCGAATTTGCATGACAGTGTCATCCATCGAAGACACTGCAAGTCTCCAAGTCTACATCATTCAAATGTTTAAATGCGCTGCAGGAAACAATGTAAAGTTCAGCGAAGACAAATTTAAATTACTCCGATATGGAAAATTCGAGGAAATTAAAACTGTATCGTAGTATAAAACAAATTCCAACCACACAATAGAGCAAAAAGCTAATGTGAAGGACCTGGGAGCGATAATGTCAGAGGCTCTCACTTTCAAAGATCACAACAGTGTATCTACCACATCTGCTAGGAAAATGATATGATAAATAATGGGACCCTTCAAAAGTGGGGAATGATAAGCCAATGATGATTCTCCTCAAATCGCTTGTTCTCTCTAGGCTGGAATATTGCTGTACACTAACGGCTCCTTTCAAGGCAGGCGAAATTGCTGACCCGGAGAATATACAGAGAACTTTTACGGAATGTATAACTACGATAAAGAACCTAAATTACTGGAAACGGTTGAAGTCCCTTGATTTGTACTCCCTGGAACGCAAGCGAGAAAGATACAATATACACTTGGAAAATCCTAGAAGGATTACTCAGAAATCTGCACACGAAAATCACTCCCTACGAAAGCAAAAGGCAGGAGATGCCACGTTCCCCTTTTCTCAATAAAAAGCAGGAGCGCCACGGTTACGCTAACAGACAACAAAGTAAGTGTCTGAGGCCCAAGACTATTCAACTGCTTCCAGATATATTCCAGGTATACATAGTACAAAATTATTTTTATACTTATGATCAATTGTCTTCACTGAGCTCTGTTTGAAAATAATGATAAAAGCTAAGAGACGAAATACAGTAATATTTGAGCAAATTAAGAAAAATAAATTTCAAGGCTTTAATAAGTTTGTGGAATTAATAATAATAATAATAATAATAATAATAATAATAATAATAATAATAATAATAATAATAATAATAATGACAATATTACTACTAACAAAAACAGTAATAATAATAATAATAATAATAAAAATAATAATAATAAAATAATAATAATAATAATAATAATAATAATGAATAGTAATGACAATGCTACTACTACTACTAATAATTAGTATAATACATTATATCCGCAGGTAAATAGCACATGGCACGATATAAACATGATCGATACCATGCCTAGCCCTTCTAGGGTAGGGTAGGTGCCTGAGCCCGAGCCTTTAGCTCATAAGACTGTCATTCCCATTTGCCCCCTTGGGGCGGGGATGGCAGACCAGAGAGGCCTAGCTTGTGGCTAGGCCTGGGGACAGTTGGTCCCAAAGATAAGGAGGTACTTGTGCCTCCTCCCATGGGAGACTTAGGTCTCAGACACTCCCTAAAGAGGGAGCCAAGACCGGGCCACCACTTGGAAAAGCCCGGGCCGGGAGAATACCGGCGAATCTTTAATAATAATAATAAAAGATATAAACATACTTAACGACTCAAAGATGAAGCTTCCCAGTATTTATATTTGAGAAAGATAATGGCGCACAATTTAGGAAGTTTTAAGACCTTACATGTTCATATTTACACTAATAAAAAATTATGTTATGAAATAAACATGTATTATGTTGCACTTACACTTTACTCGCACAATATAGTCAATGTTTGTTAATATATAAATAGCCTAAAAAAATCTGTATTTAGATGTAGTAAGGAGACAATGGTGCCGGTGGGTTAATTTTATTATTCTTTTCTATGTACAACATCTCTCTATCTCTCTCTCTCTTGGATTAACAGTATTTTCACAGCTTGCATCGTTTTCCTAAATGGAAGATAAAGCAAGCTGTGAAAATACTGCTAATCCAAGAGAGAGAGACATAGAAATAATAAATTATATACAATTTTCAGAAGTTTTCGAAAGAGTATGTGAATTCTGTGACTACGGCAGTATTTCAAGGACCTGGCTTGGTTTTTTTCCGTATTGTTGGGTGTCAGAGGCCAAGAATGCGGAGGTAATTCCCCACATATGAAAGGCGGTAGTAAGCCACGTTTTAGATTGTCTTGGTTCAATAGTTTCAAATAGATTGCAGACAATAATTATGGTAGAAATTAATCATTTGGGATTATGTCAGTAGGAATAATTAATAAGGTAGGAATAATTAATAGGGTGACTCATTAGGGCCCCTGGCCCAGCAAGTGGCCCCTGGCCCAGCAAGTGGCTCTTGGCCCAGCAAGTGGCTCCTGGCCCAGTAAGTGGCTCCTGGTCTAGCAAGTGGCTCCTGGCCCAGCAAGTGGCTCCTGGCCCAGTAAGTGGCTCCTGGTCTAGTAAGTGGCTCCTGGCCCAGCAAGTGGCTCCTGGCCCAGTAAGTGGCTCCTGGTCTAGTAAGTGGCTCCTGGTCTAGCAAGTGGCTCCTGGCCCAGTAAGTGGCTCCTGGTCTAGTAAGTGGCTCCTGGCCCAGCAAGTGGCTCCTGGCCCAGTAAGTGGCTCCTGGCCCAGTAAGTGGCTCCTGGCCCAGCAAGTGGCTCCTGGTCTAGTAAGTGGCTCCTGGCCCAGCAAGTGGCTCCTGGCCCAGTAAGTGGCTCCTGGCCCAGTAAGTGGCTCCTGGCCCAGCAAGTGGCTCCTGGCCCAGTAAGTGGCTCCTGGCCCAGCAAGTGGCTCCTGGCCCAGTAAGTGGCTCCTGGCCCAGCAAGTGGCTCCTGGTCTAGTAAGTGGCTCCTGGTCTAGTAAGTGGCTCCTGGTCTAGTAAGTGGCTCCTGGTCTAGTAAGTGGCTCCTGGCCCAGCAAGTGGCTCCTGGCCCAGTAAGTGGCTCCTGGCCCAGTAAGTGGCTCCTGGTCTAGTAAGTGGCTCCTGGTCTAGTAAGTGGCTCCTGGTCTAGTAAGTGGCTCCTGGTCTAGTAAGTGGCTCCTGGTCTAGTAAGTGGCTCCTGGTCTAGTAAGTGGCTCCTGGTCTAGTAAGTGGCTCCTGGTCTAGCAAGTGGCTCCTGGTCTAGCAAGTGGCTCCTGGTCTAGTAAGTGGCTCCTGGTCTAGTAAGTGGCTCCTGGTCTAGTAAGTGGCTCCTGGTCTAGTAAGTGGCTCCTGGTCTAGTAAGTGGCTCCTGGTCTAGTAAGTGGCTCCTGGTCTAGCAAGTGGCTCCTGGTCTAGCAAGTGGCTCCTGGTCTAGTAAGTGGCTCCTGGTCTAGTAAGTGGCTCCGGGTCTAGTAAGTGGCTCCTGGTCTAGTAAGTGGCTCCTGGTCTAGTAAGTGGCTCCTGGTCTAGTAAGTGGCTCCTGGTCTAGCAAGTGGCTCCTGGTCTAGCAAGTGGCTCCTGGTCTAGTAAGTGGCTCCTGGTCTAGTAAGTGGCTCCTGGTCTAGCAAGTGGCTCCTGGTCTAGTAAGTGGCTCCTGGTCTAGTAAGTGGCTCCTGGTCTAGTAAGTGGCTCCTGGTCTAGCAAGTGGCTCCTGGTCTAGTAAGTGGCTCCTGGTCTAGTAAGTGGCTCCTGGTCTAGCAAGTGGCTCCTGGTCTAGCAAGTGGCTCCTGGTCTAGTAAGTGGCTCCTGGCCCAGCAAGTGGCTCCTGGCCCAGTAAGTGGCTCCTGGCCCAGTAAGTGGCTCCTGGTCTAGTAAGTGGCACATCAGAGAACTTAGAAGGAGGAATTAAAGTATTTTATTAGTTTACTACACACGGGTCATTAATTTGTCTCTTGCTAATATGCTGAATTTTTATTTTATTTTATTAACAGTTGTTTAAAATGTTAAGTCACGCAGTTTAAAACTTCAGAGAGATCAAACTTAAATACTTTATAGTGAGGTGTCACAGAGTGGTCCAGAAAGTTTGGTGCTTTCAACTAGAAAAACTTTTTTTTTGTAAGCTGCCTGACTCTCAGGAAAAGCAACTTGTGAACAAATGACAGGCGCTTGTGTTTTATTCACCGGGTCAGCCTACGGTGGTGGGAAATAGCAGCTGTGTTAACAAAAAATTAAACGCTTTGTACCACCACTAGTGACCTTGGGGGTAAACGGGAATTAAAGCCAGGGTCTGTCCCAGAACTTCCCAGTGTTTCTTATGAGTCTTTTGTGGTCTCCTGTGTTTTAGTTTGACGAGTTTGGAGTTCCTTTATTTTTGATGTATCCTGATGGACTTCTTAAAGACATGCCTGGGGTTTACATTGTTCAACTTCTGCTGTATCTTTTTGACTCACAGTTCTATAATTTCCAAAATACGCGGTCTGATTATATGAATTACCAACAACTCATCAACTCTGTATTAGAGTAAAACCTTATTTATCCGTATAGTATCTGTACTGTCTTCTCTTGGTTGTCATTTAACCGTAACACTTTGGGTAAACTAGGAAGGTCATCGGGTAACACCGAGGAGGTCGTCGGGTAGCACTGAGAAGGTCGCTGGGTATCCCTACAAGCAGCTCTCGGGTGCACCTACTCACTGCTTTGTGTGGCGAATATATGTGACCACACGTGTCTCTGTTTGATCATGAGGTATTGTTTATTTACGTAGTGAGCTGGTGAGCATGATGTGTGATACAGGCACAAAAAATTATATGCACCTAAACAATGTTTACAGAAGAGGTCATTTCAGATGTACCGGAGTTCATTTCCTAACTGCCCACTGAAACAGAACACTGTACGCCTTGACACCCTAAAAAAGAAACAACTCTATACAATGCAAGAACTATACATGCCAGATAGAGAACATCCTATACAAGTGGTAAATACCACGGATTATATCATCAATACTCCTCCTCACAGGACTCAAAGAATGACTCTCCCGCAGAGGGTCCGTCGTTTTATCCATAAAGATGATTACCATCGACCCATGATATTGAGCAACCTCCCTGATGAAGAAGATTGGGTAACACCAGAACCCTTCTATGTATACTGAGAAAATCATCGCCCCCAATTAGGGAGACATCTTATATAACAATCTAATGTAAAAATTATGCTATTTACTATGGCTGGACACCACCTGTAAGAAGCCATTGTCACGTAATTCTATAAACTGGCCAGAAAATTATTGCCTTCATTGTCGCATATATATCCGGTGTGCAATCGAAAAAAAAAAAAAAAAAAAAGCAATTGCAACTTGTATAATTACTACCAATTCAGAGTCATGTACTTATATATCTGTTATATCTATGTGACTCTGATGGGTTAGTATTATACCCCTTAAAGAATATCTTATCATTTCAAATACACTTTAAATTACACCAAAGTGGTTGGGCCACTTATCTTTTATATCCTACCTCTCTCCCCCCTCCCACCCTTTTCCAATATTTCTATCCTTACCCATCCTTCTTCCTTACCCATCTTACCAAAGCTCTGGTCATAAGAAAAGAAGAAAACAGAAACCCCTCTAACGGAGTGGGTATGTGAAATACCTACAAACTGGGAAAAAAATAAAACCTTTTGTAGTATGGAAAAACCCCCCAAAAAAAAAAATTTTCTTGTATACCCAAACAAAAAATCCCCCATTTACAGGGTTTTCCAATGCGCCTTTAATTTCGAAATTTAGAACACTGAATTATTCGTAAGGAACCCAAAAAATCTACACTGATATTAGCAAGAAAAAACAGAGAAACCCGTCAGAATAATACCCTGATTTTTAAACAATGTGTATAATTAATTTTTTGCCCTTTTTGGAAATTGTTGGGATTTTTACAAAAGGGAAAAAAGGGGGGGAAAAAAAAACGCACTCAAATTATACCAATACAGGGAACATCAAAAGGGGATATAATACCGACAGGGGGTTAGGGGAAGAAAACTATGCAAAAGGTTTGACAACCCTTTCCGAAACGTTTTTTTGGGCCCACAAAAAAGGCTTTTTCAGTCGAATACAGAAAGTAGGCAGGAACAAAAAGAGTGAAGGGCGATTTTAATCATTTCCCTCACCCCCTTTAAAATCGTAGAATTTAGGTTTTCTTTCCCCCGGGCCCGGAGGGGTTCTTTTTAAAGTCAGGGAAATATCTGAAGATCAAGCGACAGTGGGGGAGATTTTAAAAAACGGCGGAAGGAAGGTGGGGAGGGTATAAATAGTAGGAGTTTGTAGTAATAGTATAGTGAGAGGCAAATGAAGGTCATGGCCCCCCCAGAAACCCCAAACCCCCCACTTGAAAAGCTTTTTCAAGGTGTTTTTTTGGGAAACCCAAAATCCAAATGTTGCAGTGTCTGCAAGAAACATCAAAATGTAAATAATACCGACAGGGTTTTTAGGTAAGACACATAAGGGAAAAGTTAGAAAAACTTTTTTCCGAAACTTTTTGCCTACAAAAGTAGGTTCTTTCCCTTTAGGCGAAAACAGAAAGTAGGCAGGAACAGAAGAATGGAAGACGATGTTAAAAAGTCCATCACCCTTAAAAAATCGTAGAATTTGATTTTTCAGTCCCCCCCGGCCGGAGAAGTTTAGTTTCCCTAGTCAGGAACCCATCGGGAAAAATCAAGCGACAGTGCGGAGAATTTTAAAAACTGCGGAAGGAGAGGGGCCGGGTAGTAGAATAGTAGTAGTAGTAAAAGGGAAATTTGGGAAAAGGCCTGAAGGCATGCCCTCTCAGAAACCAACCCTTCTCACTTGAAAAGCTTGGGGGCAAGGGGTTTTTCCCGTACCAAGAGCCACTGTTTCAGTGTCTGGGCCCCAAAATGAACATCAAAATGGTTTTAAAAAATACCGACAGGTTGTTAGGTAAAACACAATGGCCCAAACCCGTTAACAACTTTATTCCGAAACGTTTCGCCTACACAGTAGGCCCCTTTTTCAGTCGAATACAAAAGGAAAGGGAGGAAAAGAAAAGATGGGGGGACGATGTAAAACAGTCCATCACCTTAAAGTCAGAATTTGAGGTTGTCAGTCCCTCGGGGGGAGAAGTTCAGTTCCATAGTCAGGAAAATACTTAAAAATCAAGCGCGTGCGGAGATTTAAAAACTGGGCGGAAGGAGAGGTGCAGGGGTAGATTTTAAATTTAGGAGTAATAGTATTTGTGGGGAGGCAACGGGGAGGTCAGTCCCTCTCAGATCCCAAACCCCTTTTCACTTTGAAAAGCTTGTTTTTAAAGGGGTTTTCCGTACCAAGAGCCACGGTTTCAGGGGCTGACAAGATGAACATCAAAAAGGTATATAATACAACCCACAGGTTTTTTAGGTAAAAACCCCATATGCAACAGTTAGACCAAAATTTATTTCCGGGAAAAGTTTTTGCCTACAAAAGTAGGCTTCCAGTCGAAAACAGAAAAATAGGCCCGGAACAGAAGAGATGTGGGAAAACGATGTAATCAGTTTTCCCAACACCCTTAAAAAATCGTAAAAATTTGAGGTTTTCATCCCTCGGCCCGGAGAAATTTTAGTTCCCAATTTAGGGAAAATCTGAAGATCAAGCGACAGTGCGGGGATTTAAATACTGTCCGGGAAGGGGAAAGGGGCAGGGGAGTCGGTATTTTATACCAAATTGGGTGTTTTATCTTTTCAGACACTGCACACGTGGCATCTTGGGACAGAAAACAAACCCTTTAACAAGCCCTTTTTAAGTGAGAAGGGGGTTTGGGTCCCGAGAGGGACATGACCCCAGTTGCCTCTCCACTACTTTTCTATACTACACTACACACTACCCTGCCCCCTCTCCTCCCACAGTATTTTAAATCTCCGCACTTCCCCTTGATCTTTAGATATTTTCCCGACTATGGAAATGAACTTCCTCCAGGCCCCAGGGGCGGGCAACCTCAAAAATTTTTACGACTTTAAGGGGATTTGGCTGATTTCATCGTCCTTTTCCCTCCTTCTGTTCCTGCCTAGTTCTGTATTCGACCCGAAGAAGCCTACGGGGTAGGCGAAACGTTTCGGAATAAAGTTGTCTAAATGGTGCCCTATGTGTCTTTTCCTAAAAACCTGTCGGTTTTTAAAACCCCTTTTTAAATTTTTAACCCCTTTTCAACACTGCAAAACGGGCATTTGGTACGAAAACACCTTTAACAAGCTTTTCAAGTAAAAAGGGTTGGATCTAAGGGACAAAACCTCTCAGTTGCCTCTCACTACACTATTTCATACTACTACTACTACTACCCTGCAAACCCCTCCTTCCGACAGTATTTAAATCTCCGCACTGTCGCTTGATCTTTTTGATAGTTTTCCGGGCTAAAGGGAAAAGAACTTCTCCAGGGCCCAGGGGCTGACAAACCCCAAAATTTTAAAGACTTTAAGGGGAAAGGGCTGATTTTATCGTCTTTCACACTCTCTGTTTTTTGCCTACTTTTTGTTTTTCGACGGGAAAAAGCCCACTGTGTAGGCGAAACGTTTTGGGAAAAAAGTTGTCTAACGGGCCCTAGGGGGTTTACCTAACCAAACCGTCGGATTTTAACCATTTTGTGTTCTCTGGGCAGACCCTGCAAAACGTGGCATCTTGGTACAAAAAAAACACCTTTAACAACTTTTCAAGTGAGAAGGGGTTTGGGTCTGAGAGGGACATTACCCTTTAAATTTTCCTCCCACAAAAACTTTACTACTACTACTACTAAAAACTTTCCCTGCACCCTCCTTTCCCACATATTTAATCTCCGCACTGTCCCCTTGATCTCAATAGTTTTCCCGAAATGGAACTGAACTTCCCCGGCCGAGGACTGACAACCCCAAATTCTACGACCCTTTAAAAGGGGGAGGGGCGGGTTAAATCGGCTTCACATCCTTCTTTCCTGCCTACTTTTTTTTAATTTGACTGAAAAACCTCGGGAAAGGGGAAACGTTTGGGAAAAAAGTTGTCTAACTGTTGCATATGTTTTCTTACCTAACAACCTGCGGATTATATACCCTTTTGATGTTTTATCTTGTTTAGCACGCAACACGGGCATCTTGGTACGAAAACACCTTGAAAAAGCTTTTTAAGTGAGAAGGGGTTTGGGTCTGAAGGGACAGAAACCCCTCAGTTGCCTCCACAAATACATTTCTACTACTAAATAAATACTACCCCCGCACCTCCCTTTCCCACAGTATTTAAAATCTCCGCACTGTCGCTTGATCCAGATAGTTTTCCCACTAGGAACTGAACTTCCCCACCGAGGGGCTGACAACCTCAAATTCTACGACTTTTAAAGGGGGAGGACCCTTTATTACATCGTTCCCTTTCCCCCCCCTTTTTGTTTTCCGCCTTTCTTTTTGTAATTCGACTGAAGAAGCCTACTGTGTAGGGGGAAAGTTTTTGGAATAAAAATTGTCAAAATTTGCATATGTGTCTTTCCTAAAAACCCGCGTATTATATACCTTTTTTTATGTTTTATCTTTTCAGGAAAACTGCAACACGTGGGACTTGGTACAGAAACACCTTGAACAAGCTTTTTAAATGAGAAGGGTTGGATCTGATGGGACATGACCTCTCCCTTTTCCCTCTCCCACTAAATATTACTACTACTACTACTACTACTACCCTGCACCTCTTTCCCTTCGACAAAATTTAAATCTCCGCACTGTCGCTTTAAACTTCAGAAAGTTTTCCGGACTAAGGGGAAATGAAAATTTTCCAGGCCCCAGGGAAAGACAACCTCAAATTCTAAAGGAAAAAAAATTTAAGGGGGATGGACTGATTACATCCCCTTCACATCTCTTCGTTTTTTCCCGCCTACTTTCCCGTATTTGACTGAAAAGCCACTGTGTAGGCGAAACGTTTCGGAATAAAGTTTCCTAAAAATGTTTTCTTTTGGTTCTTCCCAACAAACCAAAACATGTTTTTAAAAAAAAAGGGGGCATTTTAAAATTTTGTAAACATACGTCCTATAACAAAAAGTAAAATATTATAGGGGAAAAAAATTTTGGGAAAAACTTTTAAAGAAAAAAAATTTTTAAAAACAAACAGCGTTATCGACCGCAAGTCCCTTGGGGCATGAAACCTATAAATTAAAGGGTGACAAATTGAGAAATTAATTTTTTGAGGTTCACCCCGGGATTAACTTGAATTTTTTATATGCATAAATTTTGGGGCAAGGGCAAATAAGGTAATAATGGCACTCTTAAAAGCTATTGC
>NW_026465605.1:0-14056 GCF_026875155.1 Cherax quadricarinatus
ATGATTTTATGATTATTCATGGTTCAACAAGTTGGGGAAGCAGTATGTATTTTATTTCCCTACAATATTTGGGGCACCAAACATTCAGGGTTTTTCAACATTCGCAAGGCTCTTGACCCCCTAACCCAGCGAATGTGAGGGGACCGTTAGTATATTATATTTTTGGCGTTTGGAGGGTATGTTGTGTATCTTTATATGTGTAGCTTCTAAATGTGTATTTGAGCCCCTCTGAAAAAGCAGTGATAATGTGTGAGTGGGTGAAAGTGTTGAATGTGATAAAAAGTATTTTTTTTTTGGGGGATTTCCCTTTCTTTTTTGGGTCCCCTGCCTCGGGGGAGACGGCCGATTGGGAAAAAAAATTTTACTGTATATTATAATATACATGTATATATATATAATATATATATATATATATATATTTTATTTTAATAAAATTATATATTTTCCCACACACCCCACACACACACAACCCACACCACACACACACACACACCCCAACACACCACCACACACAACACACACACACACACAACACACATACAGTGGCCCCCCCGCATAACGTTTCCTCCGAATGGGGACCATTATGTAAGTGTTTTATGAAAGGGCGTTTTTTAGTGTATTTTTGGGGGGGTCTGAAATGGACAAATTATTAAATATTCCCTTATGGGAACAATTCGGTCATTAGGGCACATGAACATATTTGGGTGAAAAAAATCTTTAACCCGGGGGGTCCACTGGGGTTTTATATATATTATATATATATATATATTTATTTTATATTTTTATAATATTATATTATATATAAAATTATAATTTATATATTATTATATATATTTTGGGTAGTGGGTTTGGGTAGACAGAAAAACCCCCCGGGAGGTACTACCGTTTGCCAAGGAGTGAAAAACGAAAGCCTGTAATTTTTTTCATGAGGGTAGGATTGTGGTGCCTTTTTTTTTTGTCTCATGAGCATCAAAATTTTAGGGATGTTTGCTACTTCTACTTACACTTAGGTCACAATACACAACTGTACAAGCAATATGTACACACCCTTTTGGGTTTTCTTTATTTTCTTTTAGTTTTATTCTTGTTTATTTCCTTATATTCCATGGGGAAGTGGAACAGAATTCTTCTTCCGTAAGCAAAGGTGTTTAAGAGGCGATAAAAATGCCGGGAGCAAGGGGGTAGTAACCTCTTCTCCCTTAATATTACTAAATGTAAAAGGGGAAAATTTTTTTTTTCCTTTGGGCCACCCCCCCTCGGTGGGGATACGGCGGGGGTTTAAAAAAAAGAAAATTTTATTATATATATATACATATATTATATAATATATATCTTTCTTTTAACACCGGGCCCTTTTTTCCCACCCAGGCGGGGTGGCCCAAAAGGAAAAACGAAAATTTTTTCCCCTTTTTCATTTGTAATTATACAGGAGAAGAGGTTACTAGCCCCTTGCTCCCCCATTTTAGTTGCCTCTTACAAAGCATGGCTTACGGAGGAAAATTGTTCCTTCCCCCTGGAGATAAGGGAATAAACAAGAATAAGAACTAGAAAAAAAAATAGAAAAAAAACCCAGGGGGTGTGTTATAGTGCTTGTAATGTATGTGTAGTGGACCCAAGTTAAGTAGAAGTGCAAGACGTACCCGAAAAACTTGCAGTTCATGGAAGAAAAAAAAGGACCCAGCAAACCTACCCTCATGTAAAACAATTACAGGCTTTCGTTTTACACTCACTTTGGCAGGCGGTGTACCTTCCCTGGGCGGTTGCTGTCTACAACTACTACCTTTAATATAAATATATATATATTATTCATATATATATATTATATATACATATATTGATTATTATTTATATATATATTTTTTTTTTTTTTATCCACTGGCCGATTCCCACCAAGGCAGGGTGGCCCGAAAAAGAAAAAACTTCACCATCATTCACTCCATCACTGTCTTGCCAGAAGGTGCTTATCACACGTTTTTAAACTGCAACATTAAAACCCCTCCTTCAGAGTGCAGGCACTGTACTTCCATCTCCAGGACTCAAAGTCCAGCCTGCCAGTTTCCCTGAACCCTTATAAATGTTACTTTGCTCACACTCAAAACAGCACGTCAAGTATTAAAAACATTCGTCTCCATTCTTCCTATCAAAACACGTTCACGCATGTGCTGGATAGTCCAAAAAAAAAAAAAAAAAAGCCCCTCGCACACAAAACTCCTTATACCCCCTCCCTCAACCTTTCCTAGGCCGACCCCTACCCCGCCTTCCTTCCACTACAGACTGATACACTCTTGAAGTTATTCTTGTTCGATCCTTTCTCTCCACATATCCGAACCACCTCAACAACCTTTCCTCATGCCCTCTGGACAACAGTTTTGGTAATCCCGCACCTCCTCCTAACTTCCAACTACGAATTCTCTGCATTTTATTCACACCACACATTCCTCTCAGACATGACATCTCCACTGCTCCAGCCTTCTCCTCGCTGCAAACATTCATCACCATGCTTCACACCCCATATAAGGAGTTGGTAAAACTTTACTCTCATTCATTGCCTCTTTGCTCCAAGGACAAAAGTTCTTTTGTCTCACAGACTCTAAGTTGCACCACTCACCCTTTTCCCCTCATCAATTCTATGATTCAACCTCATCTTCATTGACCAATCCGCTGGACACGTCCACTCCCAAATATCTGAATACATTCACTCCTCCATACTCTCTCCTCCAATCTGATATCCAATTTTCATCCCTAATCTTTTTGTTATTTTCATCCCTTGCTCTTTCGGGTTTCACTTTAAATTTTTTTTTTTGCACACCCTAAAAAATTAAACCACCAATCTCTGCAACTTCTTCAGAATCTCCCAAGAGCACAGTGTCTCAGCAAAGAGCAACTGTGACAACCCCCACTTTATGTGTGATTTTTTATCTTTTAACTCCAGCCTCTTGCCAAGACCCTCGCATTTATTTCTTTTACAACCCCACAAAAAAAATATTAAAACAACCAGGGTGACTCACACACCTTTTCAAGGGCCCTATTTTAGGGGAAAAAATTCCCCTTTTCCCAATACTTACTTGAGCCTCACTACCTCGTAAAAACTCTTCACTGCTTTCAAACCTACCTCCTACCCATACACCTCAACATCTCCAATTGCCCCCCATCCACCCGTCATATGCCTTTCCAAATCCATAAATGCCACAAAGACCTCTTTAGCCTTTTCTAAATACTTTCACTTAATGTTTCACGTAAACCCCGGGGTCCACACACCCCCACCTTTTCCCTAAAGCCCCTTTTTCACGCTATCCTATTCTCCTCTTACACTTTTTTTTTTTTTTTTCAACAAGTCGGCCGTCTCCACCGAGGCAGGGTGACCCAAAAAAAGAAAAAAAATCCCCAAAAAGAAAATACTTTCATCATCATTCAACATTTTCACCCACTCACACATTATCACTGTTTTTTGCAGGGGTGCTAAAAATACAACAGTTTAGAAGCTTTACTATAGAGTCACAACATATCCCTCCAAACTCCAATATCTACTCTTAATTCTTTCATAAAACTCTACCATACATTTTTTCCAGGTATACTCAACAGACTTCCCCCCCTAAAATTTTTCCCCTTTTTCCCCTTTGCCTTTTATACAAGGGAACTATGCATGCTCTCTGCCAACCCTAGGTACCTTCCCCCTCTTCCATACATTTTTTAAATAATTGCCCCAAACCCACCCCAAAAAACTATATCCCCACCGCTTTTTAACATTTCTTTTTTACCCATCATTCCGGCTGCCTTACCCCCTTTCTTTTTCCCCACTGCCTCATGAACTTCCCCACACACAATGCTCCCCTCACCCCCTAAAGATGTTTTCTCCTTGCCCTAACACGAAATCACAGTTTCCCCTATCTTCATCAACATTTAACAATTCCTCAAAAATTTCCTCCATTTCCCAAATACCTCTAACCCCCCATTTAATAACTCCCTCTCCTATTTTAACGACAAATCCTTTTGTTCTCTAGCTTTTTTACTTGTTTAAACTCCCCCCCCAAAACTTTTTCTTTTTAAACAAAATTTTTTGATAACATCTACCCCCTCTCTCATTTGCTCTTTTTTACTTTTCTTCACCACTCTCTTTAAACCCTCTCTTTTTCTCCATATACCCTTTTCCCCCTTTCAACCCTTTTACTTTGTAAAAACTTCTCATATCTAACTTTTTTCTCCCTTATACTCTCTTTACATCACATTCCACCAATCGCTCCACACATTCCAAAACCCCCTAACCTTGCAAATTTTTTTTTAAATCTCCCATAAGCACAGATCATCGCAAAAATAACTGTGAATTCCCCTTTTTAATTTGATTCCCCATAATTTAATCCCTCCCCCCTCCCCCAACACCCCAACTTTACTTTTTTTACAACCCCCTCTAAATATATTAAAACCCTGTTGACATTACACATCCCTTCTAAGACCACTTTTACCCGGAAATTCTCCCTCTCTTCTACACCCCTAACCTGAGCCTCAGTTCCCCTTTAAAAAATCTTTTCTATTTAGTAACTTACCACCTATTCCCCTATACTTGCAACATGCCCCATTGCTCCCCCCATCCATCTATATATCCTTTTTTAAAAACCTAAAGGCAATAAAAAAACCCCCCTTTTTAAATATGTTCCATATATGCTTTTAATGAAAACTTGATCTACACATCCCCTACCCACTCTGAACCTCCCTCCATCCGCAATCCACATTCTGTTTTACCTCTAATTCTTTAAATTATAACCCTACCGTATACTTTTCCGGGATATCAGAAAACTTACCTCTAAAATTTTTACAATCCCTTTGTCCCCTTTCCCCTTTTATAAAAAGGGCTATAAGCTCTCCCCAATCCCTAGGTCCCTTCCCCCTCTTTCATACTTTTATTAAAAAAAAAAGTACAACCACCCCAAACACTATATCCCCCTCTGCTTTTAACATTTGTCTGACCCCTCATTCCGCGCTTTAAAACCCCCTTTCTTTTACGAATGCTCACGACCCCCACCCCCTTACACTCTCTTCTTCACCCTAAAAAATGGGATACCTTCCCCGGCCGTGCATGAAATTCCCCCTCCTTTTTCCCAGCATTTAAAGTTCCTCAAAAATTTCTCGCCATCTACCTAACCCCCCTTTCCCCCTCTACTAATTCCCCTATTCTGTTTTTAAATGCAAATCATACTTTCCCCCAGGGTTTTTTAACTTTTTTTTAAAATCTCTCCAAAATTTTTTTTTATTTTTATTAAAATTTTTTTGACGTGCCTCTCCCACTCTACACTCTCTCCTTTTGCACTCTCCACCACCTTCTTTACCTTTCTTTTATCTCCTATACCTGCTTTCTTATAACACCGTTTGTAAAACCTCTCATAAGCTACCTTTTTCCTCTTTTTTTCCCCCCCCTTTACTTTATCATTCCCCCCTCACTCCTCTTTGTCCTGCCCCCACCCTCCTATAACCAAAAACTTCTGCCCCCATTCTAATACGCTTTTTTTAAAACTATTCCAACCCCCCCTCAACCCCCCCCCCCCCCCCACTACTCACTTTGCACTAGCCCACCTTTCTGCCCAATACCTTATATCTCACCCGAACTTCCTCCTCCCTTAGTTTAAAACACTTTCACCTCCCTCTTACTTGTTGCCCCCTTTCCTCTTTTCCATCTACCTCTTATCTAACTGTGCTACAACAAAATAATGTCTGATATATCAGTTGCCCCTCTATAAAAGTACACCGGAGCCTCCCCATAAACCCTTTTTTTCCCCCAAATTACATAATCTAACAAACTATTTCATTAGGGCTACTCATACCTTGTATATTTATTTTCCTTTTTTTAAAAAAAGTTTTACTTATTACTAAATTTCTTTCTACCATAGCCAAATTTAAAGCCCCCCCCATTTACTTTTTCCCCTGGCCCCCCAAAATTACCTATACCCCCTCCATAACATTTTTCCCACTTTAGCATTAAAATCCCCCCCACCATTACTCTCACACTTGTTTAAAAACTCCCCAGCTTTCCTAAACATTCTCAAATCTCTCTCCTCTCCCCCTACATTCTCTCTTCTCCAGGTGCTACACATTATAAAACCCCACTTTTCACATCCAATTTTATTTTACTCCACAAAACCCTTTGAATTTATACATTTGTAGTCCCCTTTCCCTGATAGCATACCCCAACATTTTTGTACCCCTTTTTTTGCTCTAACCTTTTGAAACCCTGCCCCTAATCCCATTTATTCCTCTCCATTGAAACTCCCCACCCCCTTCATAATATATATATATGTATATATTATAAGTCGACCCCCGCTAACATACCCCCAAAAAGTGACCATTTTTGTAAGTGTTTTTTAGTAGTGCTTTGTACGGATGTTGGGGTCTGAAATGGACAATTCTTCACAATATTTCTTAGGGAAAAAAAATTCGGTCAGTACGGCCCTAACAACTTCGGGATGAAAAAATTCTTTTAACCCCGGGCCCCCCCATGTAATATAATTATATATATTATATATATATATTATAAAATGTTATATATTTTAAAAATAAAAATATATATATATATAAATAATATATATATTTTTTTATATATATATATATTATATAATATATATATAATATATATATATATATATATATAAAAATTTTTATTTATTATTATTTATTATTTATTTTATTTTTTTTTTATTTATTTTAACACACGGGGCCATCTCCCATCAAAGTGGGTGACCTAAAAAGAAAATTTGCACTATATTTACTTCATCACTGTCTTGCCAGAGGTGTACCGTACGTACTCAGTTAGATGACCCCCGGGACTGCAGAAAACCCCACATGAGCCCCCCTTTGGAGTGCAGGCAATACACTTTTCCCCCCTCCATATGACAACACATGTGATCCATAAAGAGCCAAATTTTTTTTTTTTGAATATTTTTTTCAAAATTTTCATAATTTTAATTTTTTTCATTTGTTGATCAAATTACGCCAAGCTGTTAGTAATGCACCACACTTACTCTTAACTACTGTACCATATAATAAAAATGAATAGATTTAATGAAGTAGCATCTGAGAGAAAAAATAAATATGGGAGGTTTAGTGTACTTGCCTATTTGTGTGCCCATGTGCATACCTGTGTGTGTGTGTGCATGTGTATGTGTGTGTGTATATGGTGCATGCATGTTTGTGTGCATGTGTACACACCAGTGACAGTTGAGGGCTGTAGTGACATAACAGTTCCATTGATCCACTAGAATTCATTATACCATCCTATTCAGGGCAGAGGTGCCCCTACTACCATCCTCCAGAACTTAACTGAATCCTTTAAATGTTATTCACTTTGCTCTCAGTTCAACTGACATAAAACCCCAAAGATCACTTAGCTCCTCTCAGTCTGTGATGTGCAGTTGGTTCAGTGGAGCAGTGGAATTGCTTAAAATAGGACTCGAAGTTTACAAAATCGCCAATTCATAAATTGTGCTCAGGCTCCTGATGCTGCATCTATGTAATTCTGCGAGTTTTCCATCAAATTTCATAGTTTTGGTGTCATTACATTCAGAAAAAGATTCTCTTACCTTTTCAGAAGATATTTTTTTTTCTTTTAAGAGTGGACACTGGGAGCATTATTAATTTTTGGGGGGTCTGGAAAAGCTAAGCATTATGACTGAAGCTGCATTTATTGCAGATAAACCACTGGCAGAGCATAGCTGTAGTAGTTACTACTTACCCCATGAAAAACTGTCAGGCAGAGCATAGCTGTGGTGGATACCACTTACCCCATGAAAAGCTGCCAGGCATTATGGAGAAGGTAGGCAGATAGATTTTTGGGTCCCTAACATGGAACACAAAAGGTAATACTAAACAGAGCAAAATCCAGTATCAGTGAGGTAAACAGCTCAGTTCCCCAAAGCACTGTCCCGGCACCTCTGCTGTTTCTCATGCTTATAGAATAGATAAAAACACCCATTACAGTTTTGTATCATTATTTGCAAATGACACTAAAATAAGCATGAAAGCCACTACAGTAGAAGACACTGAAAAATTACAGGAAGATATAAGTGATGTTTTCCATTGGGCATGGAGAGCAACATGATGTTTCAATGGGGGATAAGTTGCAGCTGCTTAGGTGTAGAAAGAATAAAGAACTCTAAAGGAACATTGTATACAAAACTCAAGAGGATCATCAAATGGAATGTAAGGAACAATTGAAACACTTGGAAATAACAATGTCAGCTGGCCTTTCAAAAACATAATAAGGCAAAGGACATGATAGCCAGGAGAATGACAGGGTGGGTATTGAGAACCTTCAAAACAAGGGAAATAATGCCATTGGGGATACTTTTCAAATCGCTAGCGCTCCCTCATTTGGAATATTGCTCAGTGTTGATGGCCCCATTCAAGGCAGGGGAAATATCAGAGCTTGAACAAATACAGAGATTGTTTATGGCCCAAAATAGAGCCAGTAAAGCATTTAAATTACTGGAATGCCTTATGTGTACTCACTGGAGTGGAGGAGAGATGTATGATAATATATACGTACCTGGAAAGTACTCAAGGGCCTGGTCCCAAATATTCACACTGCCATAACATAAGTGAAAGATATGGCAGGAAATGCAAAATAAACCCCAGTGACCCTAAACCCAAAACAGCTAGTTGAAATAAGAGCCCATTGAAATAAGCACAGAGTGAACTAAGAAGCAAGTATTGTTCATAAAGTAAGCCTTTCCCCTTCCCGTATCCACGGATACAGGAAGGGGAAGGGTTTCAGTTATCCGTGGCCTGAAAATGCCCCTTTAAATTTTTTGCTTAATAATGGTTTCAGAGCCCAAAAGTAGTGATGCTGGCAGTTCTTCAAAGCCTGAGAGAAGCTGTGAAGTGCTTCCCATCAGAAAAAAATGTGCTAATTCTTGACTTATTGTGCATAACTTATCATTGAACTTTATGATAGGTATATATATATGTAAATGAAAAGCAACATATATAGGGTTCATTACTATCCACAGTTTCAAGTATGCATGGAACTTATCCCCAGTGGAGGGGGGGGACTACTGTAATCACGACCTGACCAGTTATCTCCCTGAGTTTTAAAAGAATGTGTAGAATTTATCTGCTCAGTAAATTATGCCAACAAGGTATGCTAGTGTCTAAATAGAAACTGACAGATATTGTGATGATATTTTTAAAAAGGTGAAAGGAAAACCCTTTATGTGCCTAAGTGTATAATAGGATTGTGGTTAAGATTCTGGAAAAATCTATTAGAGAAAAGTGAATAGAATACTGGGATGCAAAACCAACTGAACTGCCATATAGTTCAGTTTCAGATCAAACAAATTTTATGTCATCAATAAAGGTTCCTTTGATAGTTACACAAATTATAAATAAAAACGATGCATTGTTTGATGGCATATACAGTAGACCGTTATATTACATTTTATTTATTTTCCACGTTTTTGGCTATTACATTATTGAAAAATTACGGCATAATTTTAAATATAGCACTTCATTAAATTAACTTTACACGGTTTAGTTTCTTCAGTTTGTTGGCGGGGAAAAAAATCGAGCATCAGCTGCAGGGTATTTCCCAAGTTTTCTGGAAAAAATTTTAAAACATTGCAGATGCCATCATCTATGTTAGAAGTGCATGGAATGAAGTCCCCCAGTCAACATTAAATGCAGGCTGGGGAAAGTTATGGCCTTTATAGTTAATTCTTTCACTGGTTTCCCCTCACTGTGAGTCAGGTGCAGGAAATTGTTTAGCTGGCAAGGAGAGTACCAGGTGATGGCTTTGAAGATGTGAAGGAAAAAGATGTGCATGAGCTCTTAGATGATGATGATGAAGACAGGAGTCCCGAGGAAATATTGGTAGAGCTCAATGCACAGATACAAAGGATCCAGATAAGTGATGATGACAATGATGATGATGATGAAGAACCTCAAGAAAAACAGTTAACATTGCAGCAGTAATGTGAGCAGTTCCACGTTGCTGCTAAACTAGCAGACTTTTTTAGTGAAGAGGACCCTGACAAATCTAGAAGCAGTGCTTTGAAACAGGGTCTAGAGCAGCTGATGATGCCTTACCATCAGCTGTATAATGTAATGCATGGTAAAAGCTCAGAGATCCATTACATAATTTATGCACACCTCAGTACAACCATCTGCTTCAGCGCCAGAATTTCAACCATCCACCTCAGCTGGCAAGCATCCTCCTCAGCCCAGTCGGGCCACACCATGCATCTCCATTCTCTTCACAATCATTGACATACACCAGGAACTACAATTTAAGGTAAATAATATTTCTGTTGCATTTGTAGTCTTAAGCAGTAAAAAAAAAAACATTATTTTTATTTTTGTAAAATCTGGAGGTCTAAAAAAAAAAAGTTGTTTGGGAGGGGGGTCCCAGGAACATAACCCTGTTTTTCTCCTTAAATTCTTCAGTTTATCTAACATGGATTTACCTAACCCGGCATTTTCTGGAACGTAACTTCCATGTACTATAATGGTCTACTGTATTTTGATTTCAAGAAGGTTTTTAAAACCTACATGGAAACCTCAAAATATCTGAGATATGAAAAGCAAGCTATTACAGTGGATCCTCACTAGGAACATACCTTGATGCTGGCTAGGGCTCTAGATCCAAGGAATTGGATTAAATTAAAAAGCAGTTTTACTCCCATTTCTCAAACACACTATGATCCCTATGGGTATCATGTTTCTCTTAATGTAATAATAATAATAATATAGATGAACATTTTGTTCACTGCTATAAGGAGAACAGTGATGAAAAAATTCCCCCTTGAGGCAAAACAGTTGCCATTTGAATTCCCATTAGTTTCAGTGCTGGTCCCAATTCTTTTAATTTACAAAAAATGTTTGGCCAAGATGAAAAAAATTGGTAAGACTTTATTACCATCAGTAGGAAGAAGAGGAAGCTACTTGTGTAAGATAAGAGAAAGAGGTACCAAAAGGTACCTGTAAAGAAAAACTGCATGTATACAGTTTTTCTTTACAGGTTGGGAGCACCATGGCAAGGTAGCTCAAAGAGAGTAGTAAGTGCAATAGTCACTAAAAACTGTAAAGCATCATATGATTGAACACTGAGGCCAGAACAACACTAGCATAGTTCTGTTCCACCAGCTGTGAATATGTATTCTTGCAGTGAGTTGTTTTATGTGTGATGTAATCCATCTGCTCTCAGTGTCAAAAAATATTCGAAAAAAAAAGATTGTTTCTTACCAAAGTCTTAAGAATATTTTTTTTATTGTTTTAAAGAAAAAAAAATTGCAATCAGTACTTACTGAGATATAGAGGCGTGAAGTTGACAGCAAGTAAACCGCTTACGGCAACATCAGTGACTGCCGCTCAGTCAGTAATATTATTTTTACTTTTATTCTATTTTTTATTTTCTAATACTGTATTTTATTTTTTCAAGCAACTTTTGTGGCCTGTGAGACCAATATAATGCATAATGTATATATATCCACTCGTATGCAACGCAATAACCGCACAAACATTGTTATCATTATATTGTTTACACAAACCCACGCTGCCTTCCCCATCCACATTGTCGTCTGCACCACCCATGCTGTCTTTCCCACTCACACCATCATCCCCACCATCCATGCTGCCTTGCCCACCCACACCATCCCCACCATCTATGCTGCCTTCCCCACCACTCACGCTGTCTTTCCTACACCCACACTGCCTGCCCCACACCCACACTGCCTTCCCCACGCCCACACTGTCTTCCTCACCACCCATGCTGGAAATAAGTCACTTTGACTTTTTTGGGTTATCTTAGGTTCTCTACACATGCTGCTATGTATGATAATCTATGTAACTGTATTCGTGTATACCTGAATAAACTTGCACACCGTCTTCCCAACCACCCACACCATCTTTCCCACCATCCATGCTGTCTTCCCATTTCACTATCTGTATCTGTTATCCTGGGCATTGCATTTCTTCACAAACTCCTCAAAACCATGAAATTCATCTTCACTGACACTCCCATCTGTGTTAGAATTATCACTTGGGAAGAGAAGAGTCCCAAATTCACCAGGGAGTCAGATATTTCTTACCGCTAGGCATGCTGAACATGGACTGCTGAAATGGCATTCCCACAATGCACCACTGACTCCCCAATTTTTTTTTTACTGCTCTCACTGACCATGCAGACCCATTCTCTCACATGTAGGCCTACCAACTTTCTCCCGCTAGATTTGAAGAGACTAGAATTTTGGGGTAGTACTACGGCACCAACACTGGCTCATAAGCTGTAGTACTACAGCACCAACAGTGAAAGGGTTAAATGGTACCAATGAAAAAAATGGAAAAAATAATACAGAAGGTGAAAGGAGACCATACTGTCCATTTTATCCTTTCAAATGGCCATATTTTAAAGTATTATTTTTTTACCTATTTATTTTTTTCCATATGGGCTCATGTATACTGTTTTATGTAATATTAATATAACTGTTACCCAGCAATGGTAAGTTACAGGTATGTTATAGTAGAAGACTTTACAATGTATTTGTTGTCTGTTTTTTTTTATGAAATATATATCTATCTTATTCATAGCACATTTATGCTTTGAAGGAATTATAGTATATACTGTACTTAAAATTACAGAAAATAACTATTCATGTATGCATAGAAGAGCAAAAGTTCTAAGTTGGCTTGAATTTTAATTTCTAATGTGATAATGAAATATGAATGGTCAAGGAAAGGTGTAAGAGAGACTTTGAGAAGAAGGATCTGAAGCACCTAGCAAGCACATGTGAGTATGTTAAATCAGAGTAGAGATGTGAATTTTAGGGCTCGTGAAATTGTAATAACACAGTTGCAAACAAACTACTCGTGGCAAGTGAGTCATAAAACTCCAGGCCAGCGCGTAAGCTACTGGGCCAGCTGGCTATAATAAAATTCATCCAGCTAAGTATATTTACACACTATAGGGAGGTTAGCATAGGACCCACTGTAACCACAAGTGAAAGTTTTTATAGATGAATCTCCTGCCAGCGTAGCTGTGATGAACTCTAGCTTGGAGTTTTACGACTCACTTGCCATGAGTTCGAGCCCAAACTGTTCTGTGGTTTGTTTGCAGTCATGTTATTTCAATTTCGTGAGTCATGATGACGGCTTTGAGGGGACTTCAGCTTGAATTCGTCACAACCATGCTGGCAGGAGACCCCTCTGTAAAAACTTGCAATAGTGGTCACAGTGGGGCCCATGCTAATCTTCCTATGGTGTATCTAGTTGGAGGAATTTTATTGTAGCTAGGTGGCCCAGTGGCTTATGCACCAACCTGTAGTTTTACGACTCACTTGCCCTGAGTTCGAGCTCTACCCATACCTTGGTTTTGATTTTAGGATTTCACATGCTGTAGGAGAGTAAAAAACTTGCCATTTTTGAAAGGATTTAGGATAGCCTGTTAGCTGGACTTTGTTCTGGAGGTGGGAATTACAGTTGCCTGTACTTAGGATGAACGGAGATGTTGCAGTTGGTGGACCATTCGAATAGGGATATTCCATCTGTGCACTTCTAGAAAGACATCTAGAGAATGAGTGAATATCAGTGTATGCTTCATCATTGGGAAAACTTTCCCCAATTTGTGGGAAAACTGCTGATAAAAAAAAAATTATAATGATACAAGTTTGACACGAAAATGATGGTGGAGGGAGAAAGTTGAGACATCTCATGCAATTAACTGTATCTTGAATTAAAATGTATTGCCCTCTAATATTAATAATAAAGCATAATTTGCAATTTTTTTGTATGGGCTTTCTTTTTGATATGCTTCTTGATTTTTACATAGAGATGTTAGCTTTTTTTTTATATCATAAATAGGTGTATTTCTATTCTTGCTTTGCACTTCACAAACTATTGGTTTAAGAATTTGTATATTTCTGTATTCTAAGTGAGATAATTAGCAGTCTCTTAATTACTTTTAAGTCATTAAATTTGCTATAGACACCTCATGTCTTGACTATCAGGGTTTTTTTTAAATGGGTTACCTTGAGTAGAAATTGGTTTTTAAAGCTCTGAATATTCATTTGTGTGTTGCAGC
>NW_026465607.1:0-14775 GCF_026875155.1 Cherax quadricarinatus
CATGGTATGTATGTTGTATACTGTGTGAGCAGTGTTGTACTTTTATGCTGTATACTGTGTGAACAGTGTTGTACTGCATTTTTGTATACTGTGTGAGCAGTGTTGTACTGTATGCTGTTACTGTGGGGAGCAGTGTTGTACTGTATGTTGTATACTGTGTGAGCAGTGTTGTACTGTATGCTGTATACTGTGTGAACAGTGTTGTACTGCATGTTGTATACTGTGTGAGCAGTGTTGTACTGTATGCTGTATACTGTGTGAACAGTGTTGTACTGTATGCTGTATACTGTGTGAGCAGTGTTGTACTGTATGTTGTATACTGTGTGAACACTGTCGTAAGGTATGTTGTATACTGTGTGAGCAGTGTTATACTGTATGTTGTATACTGTGTGAGCAGTGTTGGAGATCTTTATTCAGGGCAACTTTATGTCCTACTTTCTACGTAAGCTTTCCTGTGCAAGTTGACTTCCAAGTAACTCAGGTATAGTAAAAATAGGAGTAGACAGGAATAACAAGGACTGCACTACAGAGGGTCATTCATACATACTGTTTCCAGTATACAGACAAATGTATACCTGCATGCATATTCAAAAGTAATAATGATTATTAATACTGACGACAATTAGTCGTGGCTACAAAAGGACCAGAACAACCTACAAGATCAATCAGAATGATGCCTACCAGAATTCAACCCCAAATATTAGGTGATGAAAGATTGGATATCAGATTGGAGGGAGAGAGTATGGAGGAGGTGAATGTATTCAGATATTTGGGAGTGGACGTGTCAGCGGATGGGTCTATGAAGGATGAGGTGAATCATAGAATTGATGAGGGGAAAAGGGTGAGTGGTGCACTTAGGAGTCTGTGGAGACAAAGAACTTTGTCCTTGGAGGCAAAGAGGGGAATGTATGAGAGTATAGTTTTACCAACACTCTTATATGGGTGTGAAGCATGGGTGATGAATGTTGCAGCGAGGAGAAGGCTGGAGGCAGTGGAGATGTCATGTCTGAGGGCAATGTGTGGTGTGAATATAATGCAGAGAATTCGTAGTTTGGAAGTTAGAAGGAGGTGCGGGATTACCAAAACTGTTGTCCAGAGGCCTGAGGAAGGGTTGTTGAGGTGGTTCGGACATGTAGAGAGAATGGAGCGAAACAGAATGACTTCAAGAGTGTATCAGTCTGTAGTGGAAGGAAGGCGGGGTAGGGGTCGGCCTAGGAAAGGTTGGAGGGAGGGGGTAAATGAGGTTTTGTGTGCGAGGGGCCTGGACTTCCAGCAGGCATGCGTGAGCGTGTTTGATAGGAGTGAATGGAGACGAATGGTTTTTAATACTTGACGTGCTGTTGGAGTGTGAGCAAAGTAACATTTATAAAGGGGTTCAGGGAAACCGGCAGGCCGGACTTGAGTCCTGGAGATGGGAAGTACAGTGCCTGCACTCTGAAGGAGGGGTGTTAATGTTGCAGTTTAAAAACTGTAGTGTAAAGCACCCTTCTGGCAAGACAGTGATGGAGTGAATGATGGTGAAAGTTTTTCTTTTTCGGGCCACCCTGCCTTGGTGGGAATCGGCCAGTGTGATAATAAAAAAAATAAATAAAAAAAAATCACACTATTTCACTCTCTGCTGTTGTAGAATTTTTGTGGCAACTTTTTCAAAATCCTGAAACTCCGCCACCGAGAGTTTTTTTGGTTGTCTGAGATATTTCACGATGTTGGGAAAGAGTTCAGGTGGTCATTGTTCAAAGAATTTTGTCCCCGTTACCGTTAACAAGCCTTCGATGGCGATTAAATGAGGCATTTTCGAATTATAAGCAAAATAATATAAATTGTGAAGTAAAAAGAAAAAAAAAAAGATTCAGACGGCGTAAAACAGAAGTGAAAAAAAAAATCTAGAAAAATATAATAAGAAGTATAAAATAGTGTGAGGTGGAGGTGGGAAGCTGCACAGTTCTGAAGATTGATCTCATGGTGTCGCTGGTACCATCTTGTCTGCATCGGTTTTTCACTATGATTTTTGGGAAACGTTTCTTCAATAGATTTCTATAACGTTTTTGGCTGAGGAATATCAGTTCTTATAGACAAGATCTGAGATGACATAGTGATCTGTTTATTTAAGAAAACTGTTTATGGTCAACATAAAACGATTGTTAGATTATGCGGAGAAGAATCAACCTGTTATACTCGTTCTTATGTTTCACTAATTAAGCTGCTTACCAGCACCCACACACACACACACACACACAAGCACGCACGCACATTAATTTGAGAAAAATGACTGTCCTGCAAATTGGCAAATCCACCACAATGTTGACCCTGCAAGCATACGCAAGCACATACATCATTCCACGTAAACACGCGAGCACATACACTATTCATCATAAACACACAAGCACATACATCATTCCACGTAAACAGACAAACACATCTACCACGTCATATACACACAAAAGCACATGATACCTTCTACCGGCTTACCACACGCCTAAACATGATTATCAATGCAATGAGGCAATGAAATCTAATTTCTCGTTGGTGAAATAGGAAGACAAATAGAATGGGGAGGAAGGTAAGACAAAGCAAAAGTGTACGATGGACTAAAAGTACATTGCAAAAAAATCAAAATAGATGGCGGTGAAAATATATCATGATTTGGGAAGATAAATTTTCTTCGGCTTTCCTATCATTTACCTAGGTGAGTTACTTGCTTTATCTTGTCCTCAGATTTCCTCCGCTACTAACTGTGACTTGTGAAGCAAGTACATACCTAAATTTCAATCGTTTTTAAAGCGAACTTCCCCATTTTTTTGTTCGTATGTTTCTCCAGTTTTCTTGTGCCACACGATACACTTCCATAACTGTGATGCGTTGATGGTGATGAAGAGTGGCGGACTGGTGGTGAGAGAGATGGACTAGTGGTGAGAGTGATGGACTGGTGGTGAGAGTGATGGACTGGTGGTGAGAGAGATGGACTGGTGGTGAGAGTGATGGACTGGTGGTGAGAAAGATGGACTAGTGGTGAGAGTGATGGACTGGTGGTGAGAGTGATGGACTGGTGGTGAGAGTGATAGACTGGTGGTGAGAATGATGGACTGGTGGTGAGAATGATGGACTGGTGGTGAGAGAGGTGGAATGGTGGTGAGAGTGAAGGACTGGTGGTAAGAGTGATGGACTGGTGGTGAGAGTGATGGACTGGTGGTGAGGGTGATGGACTGGTGGTGAGAGTGTTGGACTGGTGGTGAGAGTGATGGACTAGTGGTGAGGGTGATGGACTGGTGGTGATGGTGATGGTCTGGTGGTGAGGGTGATGGACTAGTGGTGAGAGTGATGGACTGGTGGTGAGGGTGGTGGGCCGGTGGTGAGAGTGATGGACTGGTGGTGAGGGTGATGGACTGGTGGTGAGGGTGATGAACAGGTGGTGAGGGTGATGAACAGGTGGTGAGGGTGATGGACTGGTGGTGAGGGTGATGGACTGGTGGTGAGGGTGATGGACTGGTGGTGAGAGAGATGGACTGGTGGTGAGAGTGATGGACTGGTGGTGAGAATGATGGACTGGTGGTGAGAATGATGGACTGGTGGTGAGAGTGATGGAATGGTGGTGAGAGTGATGGACTGGTGGTGAGGGTGGTGGACTGGTGGTGACAGTGTTGGACTGGTGGTGAGGGTGATGGACTGCTGGTGACAGTAATGGACTGGAGGCGAGGGTGATGGACTGGTGGTTGAGAGAGATGGACTGGTGGTGAGAGTGATGGACTGGTGGTGAGAGTGATGGACTGGTGGTGAGAGTGATAGACTGGTGGTGAGAATGATGGACTGGTGGTGAGAATGATGGACTGGTGGTGAGAGAGGTGGAATGGTGGTGAGAGTGAAGGACTGGTGGTAAGAGTGATGGACTGGTGGTGAGGGTGGTGGACTGGTGGTGACAGTGTTGGACTGGTGGTGAGAGTGATGGACTGCTGGTGAGAGTAATGGACTTGAGGCGAGGGTGAAGGACTGGTGGTGGGGAGTGATGGACTGGTGGGGGAGAGAGATGGACTGGTGGTGAGAGTGATGGACTGGTGGTGAGAGAGATGGACTGGTGGTGAGAGTGATGGACTGGTGGTGAGAGTGATGGAATGGTGGTGAGAGTGATGGACTGGTGGTGAGAGTGATGGAAATGGTGGTAAGAGGAGGGACTGGTGGTGGATTGATGGATGGTGGTGAGAGTGATGGACTGGTGGGAAGAGTGAGGGACTGGTGGGACAGTGTTGGCCCGGTGGGGAGGGTGATGGACTGCTAGTGAGAGTAATGGACTGGAGGCGAGGGTGATGGACTGGTGGTGAGGGTGATGGACTGGTGGTGAGAGAGATGGACTGGTGGTGAGAGTGATGGACTGGTGGTGAGAGTGATGGACTGGTGGTGAGAGTGATGGGAATGGTGGTGAGAGTGGGTGGACTGGTGGTAAGGTGAGGGACTGGTGGTGAGAGTGATGGACTGTGGTGAAGTGAGGGCCCTGGTGGTAAGAGGGGGAGGGTTTGGTGACAGTGTTGGCCTGGTGGAGGGGGGTTTGAGGGAATTTGCTAGTGAGAGTAAGGGGACGGGAGGCGAGGGTAGGGAAACTTTTGGTTGGGGTGATGGACTGGGGGTCAGGGTAAAGGGACCGGGTAAAGAGGATGGATGGCATGAGGGTAATGGACTGGTGGTGGGGGTGATGAGTCTGGTGGGTGAGGTTGAGGAAAATTTTGGTGGGGGTAGGGACTTGGGGTGGGGGTAATGGGACTGGTGGTGGGGGTGAGGGTCTGGGGGTGAGGGTGAGGGGACTGGTGGGGGGGGGGGAAAAAATTGGTGGTGAGGGTTTGGGAAATTGGGGGGTAGAGGGGGGGGAATGGTGGGAGAGTAAAGGGGACTGGGGGTGGGGGGTTGAAGGCCCGTGGTGAGGGTGATGGACCTGTGGTGAGGGTGATGGCCCTGGTAGTGGGGGGTGATGGACTGGGGGTTTAAGGGTGAGGTTGGTGGTGAGGGGGACGGACTGGGTGGTGAAAAGTGAGGGGGGCTTGTGGTGAGGGTGGGGGACTGGTGGTGGGGGGTGATGGTCTGGTGGGAGGGTAAATGGACTAGTGGTGGGGGGTGATGGACTGGTGGTGGGGTGAGGATTTGGTTTGGGGGGGATGAAGGCCCCTGTTTTTCCCCAGAAGTCCATCTGTGTCCCCTCAGATGAACCCCCTTTCCACACTTCCCTTGCGGGTGAGGGGCCCTGGGGGGTGATGGCCTTGGGGGTGAGGGGGGAAGGATGGGGGGGGGTGAGGGGACTGGTGGTGAGGGTGATGGATGGGGGTAGGGTGATGGACGGGGGGGGGGGTTGATGGATTTGGGTGGGGGGGGGGGGGGTGTTGATGGACTGGTAGGGGGGTGAGGGATTTGGTGGTGCTTGGGGGATGGACTGGGGGAGGGGGGTTTGAGGGGTTGTTGGGGGGGTGATGGGCTGGGGGTGGGGGTGTTTGGACGGGTTGGGGAGGGTGATGTATTTGGGGGTGAGGGTGTTTGGACTGGGGGTGGGGTTTGATGGCCCTGGTGGTTTGGGGGGTGATGGACTGGGGGGAAGGGTGGGGGAATGGGGGTAAAGCTGAGAACAGGTGGGAGGGGATAAAAGGGTGGCGGATGATGGAGGGTAGGGGGGGTTTGGAAGAATTGTGACCCCAAAAAGTCCCCCTGTGTCCCCTCAGTTAAACCCCCTTTCCCCATTTTCCCTTGCTGGTGGTTTTTGTGGTGAGGGTGAAGGACCCCCCCGGTTTTGGGTGTTTAACGGTGGTGGGGGGGGAATCGCAAAAGTGGTGAGGTGATGGACGGGTGGTGAGGGTGATGGGACTGGTGGGGGTGGGACTGGGGGGGACTTTTGAGGGAAACGGGTGGTGTGCGTGAGGGAATTCGGGGTGGGGGGTAAATGGACTGGGGGTGAAGTGAGGGACTGGTGGTGAGGGGTTTAAACTGGTGGTGAGGGTGAGGGGTTGGAGGGGAGGGGGGATGGACTGGCGGTGAGAGTGTGGCTGGGGTTTGGGGGGTGATGGACTGAGGGTTTGAAAAATGATGGACTGGGTGGTGGGGGTTGATCGACGGGTTGGAGAGGGGGGAAGGATGGGTGGTGGGGTTATGGCTGGGGGGGAGGTGAAGGACTTTTGGGGTGAGGGGGGAGGGTTTGGGGGTGGGGGTAAAGGGGGGACTGGTTGGTGTGGGTGAGGGACTGGTGGGGATGGTGAGGGAACTGGGGTTTGGGGGGTGTGGACTGGTGGGGGGGTGAGGAATGGGGGTAAAGGGTATGGATGGGGGGAAGGGTATTGGATGGTGGGGAGGGTAAAGGGACTGTGTTTCCGGAAGTCCATCTGGGGACCACTTCAAAATTGACCCCCCTTTCCCACATTTCCCCTTTGGGTGTTGGTGTTGGGGTGGGGTAAAAGGACTGGGGTGGGGGTGGGGGAATGGGGGGTTGGAGGGGACTGGGGGTGGGGGTTGAGGACTGGGGGGTGAGGGTGTGGACGGGTTTGGTGGGGGTGTTTGGACGGAAATTGTGGGTAGGGCCCCCTGGGGGGTGGGTGAGGGATTGGTTTGTGAGTTTGATGGACTGGTGGGGGGGGAAAAGGCCCTGGTGATGTGGGTGAGGGGACTCAGGGGGATGTGAGGGAATGGGGGTGAGGTATGGAGGGTTGGGTTTTGTTTTGGGAAACCTGAGGGGTAAAGGGTGATGGACTGGTTTGGTGGGGGTGTTTGGACTTGTGGTGGGGGGGGTGAGGGGCTGAGGGGTGAGGGTGATCGACTAGTGGGGTTTTTGGATGGATTTGGGTTTGGGTGATGGTTTTGGTGGGGGGGTAAAGGGCCCTGGTGAGGGTAAATCGTCTGGGGTGGGGGGTTTGGACTGGGGGTGGGGGGGTGAGGACTGGGGAGGAGGGTGATGGCCCGGGTAGTGGGGGTGATGGGCTGGGGGTGAGGGTGATGGTCATTTGGGTGAGGGTGATTGATGGTGGGGGGGGGTGAAGGATGTGTGTCCAGGAGTCCATCTGGCCCCCTAAAGTTTGAACCCCCTTTCCCAAACATTTCCCCCTTTCTGGTGATGGATTTTTGGTGAGGGTGATGGTCAGTTGGGAGGGTGTTTTGACTGGGGGGAAAAAGGGTGAAGGTTGTGTGTCCGGGACCCCACTGTGTCCCCTCAGATGAACTCCCTTCCACAACTTCCCTTGCTGGTGAGGACTGGGGGTGAGGGTGAGGGACGGGTTTGGGTTAGGGTGATGGACTGGGGGTGAGGGGTGGGACGGGTTTCGGGAGGGTAAAGGACTGGGGGTTTCCAGAACCTTCTGTGTCCCCTTGAAAAACCCCCTTTCCACACTTCCCTTCCCGGGTGTTTGATGGGGTGAGGGGGGTTTGGGATTTGGTGAGGGTGATCTTTGGGTGGTGGGGTGATGGACGGGTTGGTGAGAGTGATGGATGGTGAGGAGGGTTGGGCCCGGGTTTAGTGGGGGTAAAGGGGCCCCGGGTTTGGTGGGGGGGATGGTCGGGTTGGTAGGGTGTTTGCCTGGTGGGGGGGGTTGAAGGACGTGTCTCCAGGAGTAAAATCTTTTGCCCCTCAGTTGAACCCCCTTCCACATTTTTCCCTTGCTGGTGAGGGGCCTGTTGGTGAGGGTAAAGGACTGGGGGTGGGGGGAAGGATTGTGGTGAGAGTGAGGGACGGTTTAATAAAGGGGTGATGGTCATTTTGGTGAGGGTGATTGACGGGTTTGGGGGGTAAAGGGGACTGTGTGCCGGGAGCCCCTTGGGTTCCCCCTCAGTGAACCCCCTTTCCCACATTTTCCCTTGGGGTTTGATGGACTGGTGGTGGGGGTTAGGGGCTGGTGGTGAGGGGGGAGGGGACTGACGGTGAGGGGATGGACTGGGGGGGACGGGGTGGGGAGGTTTAAAAAGGACGGGTTTTTCCGGAAAAAGTCCTTTCTGTGCCCCCTCAGATGAACTCATTTCCAAAATTTCCCCTTGCTGGTGATGGACTGGTGGTGAGGGTGATGGACGGGTGGTAAATGTGATAAAATTGGGGAGGGGAGGGTGAGGGACGGGGGTTTGGGGGTGATCGCTAGGGGGGGGGGTGAGGGGAGGTGGGGTCGGTGATGGGCTACGGGTGAGGGGATGGGAATTTAGGGGGGGGGTGAGGGGCCCTGTTGGGGGGTGATGGACTGGTGGGGGGGTGGGGAAAACTTTTGGTTTCCAAAAAGTCCACTTTTGCCCCCCCTCAATGAACCCCTTTCCACCCCCTTCCCTTGCGGGGATGAGGGTTTGGGTTGTGAGGGTGATGGACTGGTGAGGGTTGTTTGGTCTGGTGGTGAGGGAAATTTACTGGTGGTGAGAGTGAGGGAACGGGTTGAGAGGGTGAGGGTCTGGTAGTGAGGGTGTTTCCCTGGGGGTGGGGGTTTGTTTGGCCCTTTTGGTGGGGTTTTTTAACTGGGGGGAGGTTGAAGGACTGTTTTTCCCCCAGAAGTCCACTGTGTCCCCTCAGTTTAAAACTCCCTTCCACACTTCCCTTGCGGGTGATGGACTGGTGGTGAGGGCGATGGACGGGGTGAGGGTGATTTTCAAAGGGGTGAGGGGGGATGGACTGAAATTGGGGGTGAGGGCCCGGGTGGTGAGGGGTGATGGTCTTTTTGGTGAGGGTGATGGACGGGTGGGGGGGGGTTTTGAAGGACTGTTTTTTCCAGAAGCCCATCTGTGTCCCCTCAATGAACCCCCTTTCCACACTTCCCTTGTGGTAAAGGGATGGGGGGTGGGGGCCAAAGGGATGGTGAGGGGATTTTCTGGGGGTTAGGGTAAAGGCCTGGTTGTGATTTTGAGGGAAAGGGTTTGAGGGGGGTTGAGGGGGTTTGGTGGTGGGGGTGTTGGGTTTGTTTTGGGAGGGTGATGGATGGGGGGGGGGGGTTTTGAAGGACTGTGTGTCCAGGATTCCATCTTTTTCCCCTCAGATAAAACTCCCTTCCACCCCCCTTTTTCCTTGGGTTTTTAAAAAATTTGGCCCCTTGGGGGTGAGGGTGATGGACTGAGGGTTTGGGGTGATGGACTGGTTGGGAGGAAAAAAAGGACTGTTTTTTCCAAAAGTCCACCCTGTGTCCCTCAGTTTGAACCCCCTTTCCCAAACACTTCCCTTGCTGGGTGGACTGGTGGTTGGGGGGATGGAGGGTGGTAAAGGGTGATGGGCTGGTGGTGAGGGTGATGGACTGACTGGTGGTGGACTTTGGGAGGGATGGGGAAACTGTGTTTCCCAAAGAAGCCCCATCGGGTTTTCCCCTCAGATAAAACTCCTTCCCCTTTTTCCCTTGCTGGTAAATGGACTGGTGGTGGGGGGGATGGACTGGTGGTGAATGTGTTAAATTTGGGGAGTGGGGGTAAAGGCGGGTGGTGGGGGGGATGGGAACTGGTGGTGGGGGGTTCATGAACGGGTTGGGGGGGTTGTGGTGGGTGGTGGTGGTGGTGGGGGGGGGTGTGTGTTTTGTGGTGTTGGTGGTGTGGGGTTTTTGGGTGTGTTTTGCTTCCGCTAGTTCCATGTCTCCAGAAAAACCACCCTGGGGGGCCCTTTCAAGGGAACCCCCTCCTCATTCCCCCAGGTTCGCGGGGTTTTGGGGCCCTCCCAGTGACCTTGCTGGTTTGGTAACTTGGTCTTGTCGGATCACTGCCGAAAACTGGGCCAAGTGGGTGGAATTACAGGGGGGGAAAAACAGGGAAACCCGTGTCCCGGTTTTTACCCCCCACCAAGACAGCCCGGAAAAAGTTTTGACCGCCAGACGGGGAAATGACTGCCACCCCAAATCGGCCACCAAAATGAGGTTCTGATATAAAATCTCGGGGTTGAATTTTTTTTCATAAAAGGGGTTTATGTTTAAATTTTTTTTGTTTTTATTAAATTTTCTATATAAAATGTTGTAATTAGTCCAATGTCCGCAAATAGCATATTTATTTTTCTTTGCATGTCGTCTTTAAAACACACCACACACACGCACACCCACACACACACACCACAAAACACACCCCCCACAAAACAAACCCACATACACACACACACACAACCCCACACATTTCCCCCCTTTTTTTTGCTTTTTCTCTCATTTTCTTAAAATTAAATTGTATTGCATAGGCAATAAAAAGAAGAAAAATTTTTTAAGGGAAAATTTTCAAGTTATTTTTAGAAAGATGTGAAGTGGGAAAGAATTGACAGTCGATGAAAAACTTGTATAAGATAAAGCAAAGAAGATATTTTGCAAGTTTTCTTTTGGAAAAGGGAGACCTGGGAAGTATAAATCTTTACCCTTAAATATTTCCTCAGTTTTTATATTTTTTTTGGGCGTTCACTTCTTGAAACCCCTGAGAGGGAAACCCTTAAAAACCCCCACACACGCGGCACACACAACACCCCACACCCACACAAAAACCCCACCACACACCACACAAAAACACCCCCACACACACACACCACACAACACACAAACAAACACACACACCCACACACAAAACCACAAAACTTCAAGATACCCTAATACTTTCGTCACACTCTACGATTTTCCTGTTTAAAATTTTTAAATTTAAATTTCCCCCGTTTTACGTTTATTATCTTTTTATTGTAACTCTTATACCACTCAGGGTGGCCCCACATTCCTTGGGACATATTACAAATGTCCACCCCGGATGTTTGAAAGTAAATTATATTTTACAGGCAATGATGGGCAGATTGGAAAATTTTTAATTATATAGTAATGGGTTTATTTAAAAAAAAAGTATTGGGCATTTTTTAAAATTTATATGCTTGCTTTAGATTGTTTGTATAAATGTATTTAAGTATTGTGTAATAGTATCCTTACACAAATAACCCCCCACTTTGGGAAAAGAGGACTACGGGCACGCTTCCCGGGCCAGCTTGGGCCATTTTCAACGTTGGTGACTTTGAAAAAGGTCCAAATCGGGCCGAAACTCGTCGTAAACTCCTCTCTTCTAAAGTGCGGGGTTTTTTTTGTATCGTTTCATTTACAGTATTTTGCCTTTTTTTTTTATTTATAGATACCCCTTTAATTTTTTAAAAATGGGAAATTTTTAAAAAAGTGAAATTGACAAAAACTTACTTTAAAATACAGCAAGAAAAACACTTTTGGAAAATTTTCTTAAAAGGGGAAAATAAGAATTAAAACAAAATAATTAAGAAAAATCTACTTTCTAGTTTACAAGGGGCACGTCCCGTTTTTTCTTCACCCTTGTTAAACTTCAGTCTGTTTTTCTTTTAGTTTTGTTATTTTCACATATGTTATCTTCACGTCTGTTTTTCTTACGTCTTTTTTCCCCTATTCTCGAGAAATATTCACAGTCACAAAGACAAAAAAAATAAAAAATTCTGTGAAAAAAATTAAGGGCAATTTTGAAGTTTGACGGGGGTTTACAAAAAATATTTTTAAATGGGTTATCCCCCAAACCCGGCTTTCTGGAACCTCTCTTTTTTGTTTCTGATTTCTCTTTTTTTTTTATTATAATGTTTCCCCCATGTCCTCGTATATTTTTGTAAATTTTTTTCTTGATGTTCTTGTGTGGGGGGACTTGTATACCCGCTGAAACACTTCTGGGTTTCCGTTTTCTTTTACTTCCCCTTTGGTTTTTTATTTTGTTACTGTAAATTTTTTGTGTTTACTGTACTGTTTTTATGTGTAAATGCACTTGTGTGTTACTATATTGTTTTACTCTTGGGGTGTTACTACTACCCATTTAGAGGACTTTTTTTGCGTTAATCTACATTCTTTTTTTTACTACCCTGTTCTTTTCATGTTACTTTTTCCTTTTTTTTTATGATATTTTATTTTGTAATTTTTTCTTGTGTGCTGCTTTTCCGTTTTTTTCGTTAAAAAAAATTTCCGTTCCCCTTTCTGGGTCCAGCTCAAGATTCCAAAACTGTTGTTTTACACAAGAACTTCAATGTTTTCCCCCGTACTTTAAAAACACTCTCTCCTTTTGGGTAAGGGCACCCTTTTGCAACAGTTAGGGATCTTTATTTGAAACGTTTTGCCCACACATAGGGTTTTTTCAGTCAATACAGAAAAGTTGATGAGCAGAAGATACTTGAAAGGGGCGATTTTAAACATCCATCACCCTTAAAGTTTTTAGGTGGTCAGTCCCCCCCAGTTCCGGAGAAGGGGCATTGTTTTTCCTAGTATGAAAAAATAAGGAGATGAAAATGACAGAATGGAGCTTTTTAGCCCCCAAAAAGGTGAGACCCCTAGGCCACTAGGGGAGGTAAGAAAACACTGTCCCGAACTTTCAACACAAGGGGATCTTGGGACAGACCTGCAAACAAAAATTCGACAACTTTCCCCAAATTAAGGGCTGGGTTTGAGAGGGGCCTGGGGGCCCGTCAACATCTGAGTTCTTACCTTCCCTAGTGGCCTACGTCTCACCTCTTGGGGCTAAAAAAAACTCCATTCGTCCCCTTTATCTCCATATTGTTTCATACTAAAGGAACCCAAAGCTCTTCCCCCAGACTTTAGGGACTGACCACCCCCAAACTTTAAGGGGGAATTTGGGCTGATTACATCGTCTTCAAGTATCCCTTTTGCTTCTATCAACTTTTCTGTCTTTATGAAGAAACCTACTGTGTGGCGAAACTTTTTAATAAAAATACCTAAAAATGGGTTCATATGGTCCCTTTCCTGACAACCTGTCGGTATTTTATACCATTTTAATGTTCAACACTCTCTCTTACAATGGCATTTATATCTCCCTCAAGCAGGTATTTTGCTCCACTAAAATTTACCAACACTTGTAAACTTATAGAATATAACTGTAGAAAAATATCGTTAACAGAATAGAGATAATTATGAAATGCTAATTAAATATTTGAAAACTTAAAAAAATAAATAAATATAATTTGCCAAGGAAATTAAATTTATCCTATTCGTCATATAATAAATAACGAAACTTAAAAATATTATTAAAATGTTTATCAATTAAAATTAATGAAAATATCAAGTATAATAATAAGTGAATGTGTTTTCATTCAGTATATTATGTTTATTATGCTTTGCTATGTAAATACACTGATAGTATCTATCAAAGCAGCATCTGTCATCAAGCAGGTGCTGCTTTGACAGCAGGTGCTGCTCTGACAGCAGGTGCTGCTCTGACAGCAGGTGCTTCTCTGACAGCAGGTACTGCTGTGACTGCAGGTGCTGCTCTGACAGCAGGTACTGCTCTGACAGCAAGTGCTGCTCTGACAGCAGTGCTGCTCTGACAGCAGTGCTGCTCTGACAGCAGGTGCTGTTGTAGACACACCGGAGGGTTAACACCCAAAAATCTTACTTCTGTTCACTAGTTTAGGAGTTTGGCAAAACATGAAGTGCAATATTGACTACAATACAGACATTTTTCACAAGCATGTTTACAGTCTGGACGAAAAATAATCATGACTTAGAACCTAACTGACGTAATACCTGCCAATACCTTAAGTTATTCAGCTTGTGTAATTCCAACGCCAGATTAATCACATGAAAGTTACATCACATAAAGTACTCAAGACTCGCACAAGTATCAAGGTGAGCAACGCACTAACAAACAAGAGAACAGATAACTAATCAGAGATGGTCCACAATGTAAATTATATATATATATATATATATATATATATATATATATATATATATATATATATATATATTATATATATATATATTATATATATATATATATATATATATATATTATATATATATATATATGTGGTTTAAAAAACTGACAAGTTAATAATTAAAACACTTGTACAGCTTTTAGTGAACGTTTGCACAATGAACCTTCCCAAATGTTACGCAAGTGTCTGGTTTACACACAACATAATGTACAGATACAATCATAGACAAAGTTGCTCCAACTCATCACAGATCTAAATTCACGAAGCTTGATAAATAACAACTATTCACTTAGAATGTAGAAGCAACTCTTTTCCTGAGTCTTAACAGTAGACATAAGACAACAATAATATACAGACGTTCGTAGATTTAAAAAAAGATTCACATAATTGCATAAATTTTCATTTCGGGGAAAATCCGTCATGTTTATGTAGGTCTTATATTTCCCAGGCGACCTATCACCCTTACCAGTTGAATACTTCTCATTAAAATAATGATTCCATAACATTAGGATAATGGTAAATGTTTCATATCAAACTGTAAAATTAAATCACTGGGAGATAAATATAATATACTTCAGTCTGGTGGGGAGGGTGAAGGACTTTGTTTCCAGAAGTCCATCTGTGTCCCCTCAGATGAACTCCCTTCCACACTTCCCTTGCTGGTGATGGACTGGTGGTGAGGGTGATGGACTGGTGAGAGTGATGGTCTGGTGGTGAGGGTGATGGACTGGTGGTGAGAGTGATGGACTGGAGAGGAGGGTGATGGTCTGGTGGTGAGGGTGATGGGCTGGTGGTGAGGGTGATGGTCTGTTGGTGAGGGTGATGGACTGGTGGGGAGAGTGATGGACTGGTGAGGAGGGTGATGGTCTGGTGGTGAGGGTGATGGGCTGGTGGTGAGGGTGATGGTCTGTTGGTGAGGGTGATGGACTGGTGGGGAGGGTGAAGGACTGTGTTTCCAGAAGTCCATCTGTGTCCCCTCAGATGAACTCCCTTCCACACTTCCCTTGCTGGTGATGGACTGGTGGTGAGGGTGATGGACTAGTGGTGAGGGTGATGGACTGGTGGTGAGGGTGATGGACTGGTGGTGAGGGTGATGGACTGTGGGGGGTGAAGGGCTGGTTTCCCAA
>NW_026465608.1:0-14303 GCF_026875155.1 Cherax quadricarinatus
ATGAGCTAAAGTACAATAGGTATAAACTAATACTATAAAAATACAAATTACAAATAGCACCAGACTCTTATAATTGCACTAAGGTCTAATATAATGAATTTGGTGTTGTCTATGTATTGAGCTAGAATGAGCTAAAGTACAACTAGGTATAAACTAATAATATAAGAATACAAGTTAAAAAGGTACAAGACTCTCACTTGCAATTGCACTAAGGTCTAATATAAGTTGTTAACAAGAACAAGAGTATAACTAGATTGAAATTGACAAGATAAAACACACAAATTAATGTACCTAAAGAATAAAATAGAAAAATAAAAGAGGCAGTGACTTGGTTATAATATGATAATAAGATAGTACAAAGGATAATATAAAGGTTGGAGGTGAATATACAAACTTGAAAATTTGGCAACAAAAGGTTAAGAAAAGTATAAAATAATGATTAATGTACAAAAATAAAATTGACTGGTAGTAAATATGGTGTCTAATAAAATTTTAGTAAGTAATAATGATTACAAGAAATATTAATTAATAAAAATAAAATGAAAAAAGAAATGTTTATTTCAAGTACTAAATTTTAAGAACAGTTATTTGGATTCAATATTGCACTGGTAGTTATACTAGAGCTTAACTGGAAGTACGAGGTATTTAAGAGTAAGGAACTACTCTAAGATAGTAAATGTGGTATTAAAACAGGTTATGGTAATTAAACAAGTACAGTGGACCCTCGACCAACGATCGCATCGATTAACGATGAATCGGACTTGCGATACATTTTAACACAAAAATTTTGCCTCGACTAGCGCTAAAAAACCCGACCAACGCTATTCGTTCCGTTCGAGACGCATCCACTTTGGCCTGAGCGCGCCTCACTTGTCCCATGGGTGCCAGTGTTTACAAGCCAGCCAGCCACCACGGTCACTTCCAAACATACACCTCTTCAAGGGGGGCTCCTTGGCGTGGTGAAGAGGCTCTTGGTCTGAGGAATTAGACCTATCGGTCTTCTTCCTCAGACCGAACCTAATTACCCCCCAATCTCCCCTCCCCTATCCCATCCTCCCCATCCTCCCCATCCTCCCCTTTTTTCTTTCCTCCTCCTCCTCCCCACTCCTCCCTTTTGCCCTTCCTCTTTTTGTCCTTTGGGATTTCTCCCACAGGCGCGCTAGTTCCTGGGTAGGAGAAAGGATACCGGGGTCCATCCCATTCCGTTGAGGTTCTTAGCGGTGGCGTAGTTTGCCGTGGAATCTGGATCGCCTGGGGATGTCCCGATCCCTCTCCGGTATCCCGGAGTAGCTTTGGGTGTCTTTCGGGCGACGAGTGTATCTCTGGAAGCCACCTTTCGGATTCCGGGGGTGGTGGCCGAAGGAGGTATGCTTTGTGGCGGATATCCGGCCGCCCTCTCTTTTGTCCACCGAGGTAGCTCGGCAGATGTGAGGTTGCTATCCCGGATTGTTAGTTTACTAGCATGATGGGTAGGGTATGGCACGGGTTCCATGCTGCATCTGCGCTACTTGCGGTGCTGAGGTCCTCTTGGGCGCGGAGGGAGATTTCTGGCCCTTTCATTCCTCCTAGGAACTATCCCTCCCCGGTCCCCCCTTTTTTTTTCTTTTTTTTATTTTTATTTTCTTTTCTTCTTTCTTTTTTTTCTTAAAAACAAAAAGAAAGAAGTAACCTAACCATGGCAGCCCTAGTCCATGAACCTGGTACCCCCGGGCCCCTTCTTGATACCGCACCCCGTTCTGACCCCGCCTCGTCTTTGGAGCACTCTTCAGACATTCCTCATGCCTCTGTACCTATTGCCGGTGCTGTTTCCTCACCCGCTTCAGGTACTGAGGCCTCGACTGACTCCTTCGATTTATCAAAACCTTCGCTCTCCTCTGACTATGCTTCCAGCCTCTCCCTCTACGGTGCGGCAATTTTCAAATCGCCGACCCGTTCCACGTCGGACCAACTCTGGTCCCAAGCCTAAACGTCAACGACAATTACCTGCTGATGATACTTCTCCACCTTCACCTTCTCGTTCTTCTCAGAAACGATCGACACGTCCTTCACTACCTTTCCACGCTCAGTTTCAGACTGAACAGTGGACTAAATTCTTCACTTTACGACCAACTTCCTCTACTGCCTATCTTTCTGACCATAGTATTGGCAAGGCACTTCTACGCCATGTTGGTAAAGATATTTCTTTTCATGCTCTTAAGAGCGGTACGCGCATCATACCGTACAGAATGCTACCGGGCTCGTGAGCTCTCTCGTCTTTCCCCATATAGATACTGTTCCTGTCACCCTTGAAAAACATCATTCCCTCAATTCTTGTAGTGGTACCGTCATTCTGCCCCATACCATAGTTCAACAAAATTTCCAGACATGTGGCACCGACATTCTAGAACAGCTGGAACTCCAAGATCTCCCAATCCTCAAGGTAGACACTTACGTTCTTCCTGCCCGTGGGCGGAGACGATACCCTAGCAATGTGGCTCGTTTAACTTTTGACAGCCGAGAACTCCCATCCTCAGTTTATATAGCAGGACAAACGGTTACAAGTTCGAAGGTGATCCCTACACCACAACAGTGTAGAAATTGCTGGCGATTTGGCCATCCAGCGAAATATTGCAGATCTATCGCCGAATGCCCAGTCTGTGGTGCCGATGACCATTCTAATACGTCTTGCAATCGATCTCCCTCTTGCCTTAACTGTCATGAGGCTCACCCTTCGTACTCTCGCCATTGTCAGGTCTAATTTAAACGAGCGGGAAATCCGTTACCTCAAAGAGACAGAAGGTCTCCCTTATGCCATGGCAGTTTCTCATCTCCGCCTCCAAGGGAGACTCCCACGTGTTTCTTATTCCGTGTTTCAAAACGTCCCCCCACTTCTGGTATCCCATCTTCTACACCCACCTCTGTGGTTACCTCTCCCATAATCACTCCTGTATCTAATCCTTTTGCTGTCCTCGGCTCAGACGTCCCTACTTCAACGCCTCAGTCTAATCTCGCTTCTTCGAGTTCTCTCTTACAAGCCTCAGTGTCGACGAGACCTCGTACGACACCTCTTCCCAATCGTCCCTCTACTTCTCAAAAGTCAAAAAAAAAGGGCTGGTAACACCTCCTACCCATCTTCCACCTCCTCATTTTAGCCTCCCTGTCTCTGTCCCTAGTTCTTCCCCTCTCACTGGCTCAGTTACAAGTGCAGAGGTTCACCCTCCTCCTCGTAATGTACCTTCCTCCCCTGTTCCCTCCCAAGTTTCTTCCTCTTCTGCCACCTCCCAGGTTCCTGTCTCTTCTGTCCCCTGCCACGCTTTCTCCAGTTCCCTCCACCCTTTTCGCCCCCCCCTACCTTGGTACAGTCCAATACAGTTCCAATCTTTACTCATCCTCCCCCTACCATTCCCAATATTGTCTCCCATACGACATCTCTGAATTCCGAAACACTTGAAGCAATCTCTGAATATATTGCAGAGACCAAACCATCAATGGACCACTGATCCACCTTCCGCTCTTTCTCTCTCACCTCTGCTCCATCTGCGCAACTCCTTTCTTCACAGCGCACCGTTCCTTCGCTGCTTGAAACATTTTCCACTGCCCTCCGCATGTGGGCTTTTCTAACCCTTCTAGTCCGTAGGAACCCTTACTGCGGATTTCAAGTATCTTTCTCATTGCCAATCATGGCCTTTTTACAGTGGAATATACGCGGCCTCAGGGGTAATCGGGGTGAGCTTCAGATGTTACTCTCCCAGTTTGCCCCTGTTGGTGTTTGCTTACAGGAACCAAAATTACACTCTGCTGTTATTTCTCACATCTCAGGCTATAATTTATTGTATTCTTCAGATCCTTTTCCTGATGGGACCTTTAATGAAAGTGCCCTTCTTCTCCGCACTGATATTCCGTACCATCAGCTATTTGTTCATACTTCGCTGCATTACACAGCAGCCCGTATCCACTTACATAGGTGGTATACGCTCTGTCTTTATATCTCTCTCCTTCTCGGGCATTATCTATTCCGGATTTTGCCTTCCTTGTTTCGTCATTACCGCCACCGATTCTGTTACTTGGTGATTTTAATGCCCACCATTTCCTCTGGGGGGGTCTCACTGTGATTCCCGTGGAATTCAGTTAGAGGCTTTTCTTGCCACCCACCCCCTCCATGTTTTAAATACAGGTACTCACACCCATTTTGATCCTCGGACTCATACTCTCTCTTGCATCGATCTCTCAGTTTGCTCTTCCTCCGCCGCATTAGACTTCACTTGGTCTGTTCTCCCGGACTTACATGACAGTGATCATTTCCCAATCATTCTTACTTCCCCTTCGTATATCGCCACCTCTTCGCACCCCACGCTGGCAATTTAATCGGGCAAATTGGAACCTTTACTCCCCACCTGACTGTTTTTAAAGAGGTTCCTTCTTCGTCCTCCATCGATGAGCTTTTACACCTCTTCTCGTCCTCCGTTTTCACCGCAGCTTCTCATTCTATACCCCAAACTTCGGGCAGGCATTCTCAGAAATGCGTGCCTTGGTGGTCTCCTGCTTGTGCTCGTGCAGTACGTTTGAAACGCGCTGCATGGGGCAGGTACCGGTACAATAGAACCACAGAGCGACTCCTTGATTTTAAACAGAAGCGTGCGATCACTCGCCGTGTCATCCGTGACGCTAAACGCACTTGCTGGCGAGATTATGTCTCCTCCATCACCTCTGCTTCCTCTATGAGTGCAGTCTGGAAAAAAGTACGAAAACTGAGTGGTAAATATTCTCCTGACCCGGCTCCTGTTCTGCGGGTTGCCGGTGTTGATATAGCAAACCCACTAGATGTTGCCAATGAAATTGGCAATCATCTGGTCCGTATTTCTCAGGGACTCCATCTATGCCCCTCATTTCTTTCCTCAAGGTCTGCCAGAGAGTTAGCACCCTTGGACTTTTCTTCTCTCAGAGAAGAACAGTATAATGTGCCTTTTACACTTCAAGAACTGGAGGCAACACTCTCAGCTTGTCGATCATCGGCAGCTGGGCCCGACGACATTCATATTCGTATGCTACAACATTTACATCAGTCAGCCCTTGCAGTCCTATTACGCCTTTACAATCTTATTTGGTCACAAGGAGTTCTTCCACAGCTGTGGAAATCCGCCATTGTTCTCCCTTTCCGCAAACCAGGCACTACGGGACATGAAACCTCCCACTATCGTCCCATTGCTCTTACCAGTGCAGTTTGCAAAGTAATGGAACGTCTAGTAAATAGACGTTTAGTGTGGTATTTGGAGACACACAACAGTCTCTCCACTCGTCAATATGGCTTTCGTAAGGGACGTTCTACCATAGACCCCTTACTGCGCTTGGATACGTATGTTCGTAATGCCTTTGCGAATAACCACTCAGTTATTGCCATATTTTTTGACCTTGAGAAGGCATATGACACAACTTGGAGGTATAATATTTTAGCCCAAGCCCACTCCTTAGGCCTTCGAGGCAATCTACCATCCTTCCTTAAAAAACTTTTTAACTGCCCGGCCCTTTTCCGTGTTGGGGTTAATAATGGCTCTCCCCCGGTTTATCCAAGCAGAAGGTTTTCCCCCAGGGATGTGTTCTGACCACAACATTTTTTCCCTCCTTGTTTAAAAAAAGTTTTGGGGGGCCTCTAGTCTTCCATAAAATTTTTTGGTTTCCATAAACTCATGTTGATGACTTCGCTATTGCCTGTCCCAGGCGCTGACTGTCACCTCCTTACATTTTCTCTCCACCTTTCAGCCCGACCTTTTTCCCAATTTGGGGCCCCCCACAGGGGGGTTTTAAATTTTCCAGCATTTAAAAACCCACCAAATCACTTTAAATCTAGACGCTCTGTCTTTCCCATCACCTTTGTCCCTCTATGGCTCCCGAAATCCCTGAACGTGAACAGCCCAAGTTTCTGGCCCCCTCTTTGATCGTGGGTTTAAATCCGGGAAACCTCACTTTCCCTCTCTGAAGGCAACTTGTCACACCCGGGCTGAACCTTTTTTAAAAAACCCTTGTTTCATTTTTCGTGGGGAGCTGATCGTCGAAAAACCCCCTTTTACCTACATTCCACCCTTTTTTTTATCGAAACTTGATTATGGGGACCGATCTATTTTAGCAGCATCTCCTTACTTCTCTAAACCTTAACCCCCTTCCAAACACCCAAGGATTACGGGTTTTTGCCTTTGGGGGCTTTTCCCCTCTTCCCCCGTCGGAAAAAACCTCTATGCAGAAGCGAACGTTCCATCCTTATCCGATCGCCGTGATGCCCATTGCCTGCCTACTATGTACGCTCTCATGATCTCCGAAAATCCTTCCATTTAAGAATGGTCACTGATTTAGTAGACTTCTTTTTTTGTTCGCCGCCCTGCTTACCCGTCCCTTCTCTCTTCGCCTTCATTGCTCTTGTTTTCTCTTCAACTACCACCTTTCTATGTAAATTAGCATCTCACTTTTCCCTACCCCCCGGGAATTCCAGTGTTCGCTGTTCTTTCTCCCTCCCTTCTCGAAAGCCCAACTGTTTTCGGTCGCTTCCGCTCTCTTTTTTTGCCCAAATTTCACTTCATTCTATCCCATTGCTGTGTACACAGAGGGCTCTAATCTTCTGCGGCGTGGATTCGCAGCATGTTTCCGGACAGCGTTAAAGGCTTTTACTATCTTCAGCTGTATTTTTACTGCTAAAATTATAGCCATCTTACAGCACTTACCCGTTTTTGCATCTATGCCTGGTCATCATTTGGGGTTGTCTCAGACTCCCTTAGTCTTTCAGGCTATAAAAAATTTATACACCTCCCCCCCTTATCCTCCGTACCCAAAATTTGGCTACGCCCTCTTTATAAGTAAAATTTTTTTTTTTGGGCCCCGGTCATTTGACGTAAGGCAATAAAGGAGAACTGCTGCGGGGTCAGCAGTACTGCCCCCCATTTCTTATAGGGGTATTCCATGTACGGACTATTTTGTGTAAAATTTTCCCCCACCTTCCACACCCGTTGGCAAAAAACGTTGGCTACAAAGCTTGGAAAAAAACCAAACTTCAGTCTTTTAAACCGAGTATGGGTTACGGGCCCCGGTTTTCCTTATCACCAGTGTCGAGGTTGGGAAAACCTACTCTCCTCCCCGTCTTCGCTTTGGGCCCCATACTTTCGTTTTAAACCATGGATACCAGGGAGAGGCGTCTGCTCCTCTCTGTGAAAAATTGCCAAGCTCCGTTATCAGTCAGCCCCATTTTCGGGTTGGACTGCCCACTTTATCAACAGCACGCAAAATTTTTACCTCTGTCGTCGTCTTCGCCCCCGCGGGTTTCTCTTTTTTACCTTCCCTTCTCCCCTAAAGGGACCCCCCTTTTTCTTTCCGGACCTCTCTTACTTTTTGAAAACCCGACTGATTTTAACTTCAAAAAATTTTCTGAAAACTTTCAAAAACCCTTTCTACTTGAACCCCTCTTGCTACCCTCTACCCCCGAAACTATCCCCTGCCCCGCTGTTTTTCTGTAACCTGCTGAAAATCCCCCCCCCCTTTTCTGCCATCCAATTCCCTTGTTTCCCTTTCCCCTACCCTGAAATGCTGAAATGGGCCCTTGTGGCTTGGGCGCTTTTTTTTGTTTATAATAATAATAATCCAAAACATAAAATTTGGGAAAAAAACATTTTCATATTAAAAACAGCCTTTGAAGGGATTGCACCTGCAAAATAAGTCCCAGGGGCCCCCCAAAAAAGCTTCTAGTGCCAACCACAGCAAAAAGGGTGAAAATTACTAGGGAAAATGAAGAAAGAGATCATTGCTAAGTATGAAAGGGGAGGCATGTTTTCGAGCTGGCGGGTTTGGGCAAGTAAACCCCAAAATCAATAAATAAAAAAAAGGCAAATAAAACCCCGTGCCCTGAACAATACACAAATAACCCGCACAAAAAAGAGAGAAGTTTTACACGACGTTTGGGCCCCGACTTGGACCTTTTGAAAAAGGGTCACACAAAACCAAAGGGGTGGAGCAGGAGGGGCTATATATAGGCGGGAAGAGGGGGGTGGTAGTAGAAGAAAAAAAAAATAGTAGAAACAAGATTTGTAAATAATACCGACAAGATGAAATTAAAAAACACATGCAAAACCCCCCCGGGCACCCCCAAACATAAAACGTTTCGCCATCCAGCCCCAGCCACGGAGGGGCAAACGCCCACAACAAAGAAAACCCAAAAATTTTTGAGTGGGGGGTTTATATTTGAGTGTAGTGTTCTATGTATGTAGTGGGCACAAAAATTTAAGTTTTATTTTTCCTTTATGGTGAGAAATTTTTAAGACTTTTGAATTTTGGTGAAGTATGCTGTCTGGAGTTGGATTTTTGTTTTTTCCTTTTTCCGCGGGCCTTTTGCTGGGTTTTTAAAGGGATTTTAGATAATTTTTTGTTGGGGGCCCCATGCAAAAAATTTCCCCATGGGTGAGATGGGGGTTAAATGAGTGATACTTAGACCCAAGAAGGGTGGTTGTGAAACATAGTACTGATTTTTGATAGAAAATTGCCTATTGTCTAAAAGATTTTTTTTGGGAGATTTGTTGTATATGTTCTAAAATTTGGGGCCCAACTGTTAAGGTGGTTTCCCTTTAAGAATTTTCCCTCTGTGAGCCCTTTGGGGGACGGGTGATCCTTTTTATTTTTAAATGTTAAAAAGCAGAACATTTGAAAGGCTCTTTTTTCCAAAAAACTAAAAGAAGTAGGTTTTGCCCATATTCAAAGAAAGCTTGTTACCCATAAACCAGGGGATTTTTTTCGTTTTTTCAGCATTTACAATGTGGGCAGTATCCCCCAAGGCTTGTGCCCCTGAAAAGCCGCACATTTTTTTAAAAATTTTATTTAGGTACGGGTTTCCAAGTAAAATTTTTAAATTTAATATAAAAAAAATAAAATAATTTTAAAACATTAAATTTTTGAAATTTTTCCAGATGAAAATAGAGAGATACCGTGCTCACGAAGCTCGCGGAATAAAAACCCAAACCAGGTGGGGCACGGTGCCAGAAAAAAATAAAGACAACAACTCCCATTCCCCATGTAAAACACCACATTTAAAGGAATGATCCCCTGAGTAAAGGGCCCTTAAAAAAGGAAAAAAAAATTGTACATTTTACCTCCGAAATACTATTGAAATACTCATTTTCTTTGGTGTTAAAACTAAGAAAAGTTTTTCCCCCCAACACTCTAACAACTGGAAAGACACTCATTTTTATTTTAAATTTAAATTCTACTGGGTGTATTTATCATTTATTTTAAACATAGCATTTTTCATCATTTTAATTTTGAAAAAATACCATAGAGGGAAATTTAAAAAAATTTTTCAAATACGTGGACCCCCCCCCCTTTATGTATTAACCTTTTCCTGAACCCAAAATCGTAACCAAAATTTAAACATAAGGCGTTTAAAATTTTCCCCCAAAAGAAAAAAGGGAAAAATAAAAATTAATCCGTGCAAGACCCCCCCAAATATAAAAAAAAAAATTTTTTTTACCAAATAAAAATTTTAAATTTTTAAAAATACACACAAACTGAAAAAGACATGCACAGTTACTACTCACAAAAAAAATAAATAACCTTAAGGGAAGCTCATGCCCCTTAGAAAGTTGCCCTGCCAAGTCTGAAGGATGACCGGGAAGAAATTGTGTAATACCGGGAGGCATTTAAGGGCCCTAATTTTTTTTTAAATTGGGAAATTTTTTTTCACTTTGGGGGGCAAATCATGGTGTAACCAGTCAAAAAGAAAAAGTCCCTATGACCCATGCCTTACTTTTTGCCCTCCACAGCACACACAAATTCCCTTGAGGACATTGTTTTTTTTCCTGAAAACCGGGGAGTTTCAAAAGTGATACACCAAAAAAGGCTTCCCCTTTGAAAATCACCAAGCTTTGGGGCATACATCAACAGAGAAGCCGCCCTTTCATGGGTTTAAATGTCCGGGGATTTGGCCTTTTTTCCCCCCTCCTGAGAAATTAGGTCCGTTTGGGGCTTTTTCCCTTCCAAACGGGCCCCTGTTTCGTCACTTTTTAAAACACTTTTTCGGGGTTAAAATTTCTTCACTTCTATGTAATCCTTAAAATTCCTCACATTTTTTTCAGCTGCTTAGGGTCCAACGGGCCAGCCTAAACCATCCCAAATCACACAAATGTATGCCACTCCCCAAAAATTTTTAAATCTTTAAAACCCAAACCCTTTTTGGCTGGCCTTAAATTCTTTTCAAAAATCAGCACTATTTTGCGGGCCCAGTTTTCTTTAAACCCAAAACATCAAAGCAACTGCCCAGGGCCCTTTCACATAAAGATCCTTTGAGAGGGTTCCCACTCCTGCCATCTGTTTTTTCATTTATCCACAACCCAAAAACAGTCTCTCAAAAATTTTTTTAACACTTTCGGGCCCCTTGTTTCGTAAACACAGTTGCACCCTTTTTTCAAGAAAAGCTTCCCTTTATTGCCCCTTTTCCTGGGGCACTATAGTAAGATTTGGTTTTATTGGGGTTTACCCATACAACGGCCAGCTCCGGGGGAACCCCGCACTCCACTTTTGTACTTTGGGAATTATCTCTTTTTTCCTTTTATTTCAAATCTTAGCCCCCTTTTTTTTTTTCGAAGGGTTTTTACTAGAAGCTTTTCCCTTTGGGGCCCCTGGGGACTTTTTTTTGCGAACAAGCACCAAAAAAAGTGATAAAATGGAATTACCGAATGTATCCTTTTTTAAAGCCAACTGGCTGGCCCGGGAAAAACTGGCAAAACAGGGGCAAATTTAGGCCACATTTGGATGTGTCTCAATGAAAAAGCATCGAATAAAGGGTTTTGGGTTGGAAAACCCAGGCAAAATTTTTGCGATAAAATCATCGAATACCGGATTTTATCGGAAAAAAACCGATGCCCTCGAATACTGGAAAGGGCCACTGTATGTTTAATTTTTTAAAAATACAGAAATTTTTTTACAAACTTTTTTTTTCCCCTTTGTACATAATAAATTTTTGCTTTTAAAAATTTTAATTTACAAAGTTTTAAAGAAATTTTTCAAAAAAATATTCATATAAAGTTCAATCATAAGGAAATACCACATTAACAATGAAACTACCTTTAACCCTTAAACGGTCCAAACCCTTCCTTCCCCGTACTCCCCCAAAAATATATAAAAATACTTTTTTTTTGTCATTTATCCAAAATTGCCCGATAAACGAGTTTGCCCCAGACCTGAGAAGTGGATTTTGCACTCACTGTGGGGCCATATTAAAATAATTGGGGGGTGCCCGGGTAACCCTATTTCTCTTTTTTCCCATTAAAAAAAAAAAAATTTCTCTCCAAAAAATTTTGGGGCGCTACGCGAGAGAATGTATATATACGTTTTTGGGCCGTTTAAGGGGTTAAAACTTTAAAAATTTAAGACTTCACAAACATGAAGTCTTTTTCCTCAACAAGACTGTCCTTTAAAAACCCAAATGCCCTAAATGTACAGAAAATTTAAAAACACCTCTGAATTCTGTTTATAAGGAAGAAAAAGACAGCCAGAATTTTGTCTGAAAGACATAAACTAAAGACTGCTCAAATGCCCCCAAAAAAAAATAAATCAATCTTTGGGAAAAATACTGAAAGAACAAAGGGGCCAACTCTTAAGTCCCAATTCTCAAAAAAATTTAAACTGAGTGAATCTAAGGGGGAACAAATAAAAAACGGGTCATAGTCAGGGCTAATCAGGGGGCAACCCGGGTTTACTGCCAGCCTTTTTGACCCTCATCAGGGTTTGGGTCATGTGACCCAAACCCAGTAAGCTAGACCAAAAACAAGTGAACAAAAATTTTCCGGGTGGTTTTCCCGACATTTTGTTTGTTCTAAAATGCAATAAGAAAAACCTACCTAACAAAAATAATCAAAAAATAAAAATTTATTGATATTGATTTAAAAATAATAGAAAAAATCCATGGTATATTTTTTTACATTACAGGTAATAATTAAAAGCGAAAAAACTCTATTTTAGGGTATAAATGGGGAAAATTTTTTTGCTATAAAAATTTAAGGGCAAAACACATTCTCCCAAAAAGAAAATTAAATATTAAAGGATGGGGCCCTTTTCCCAAAGGACAACACCCCCCTTTCCCCCCCTACGACAAAAGGTCGCATTAGGGAGTTTGCAAAGGGATTTTTGGTAAATCTTCCCTTTTCATATGCCAACCCCCTTTGTTAAAAAGGGATGTAGGACGACAGAAGAATGGAGACCAAAAAAGTCGTCGGGTGGTAAAATTTTTTGGCGGAAAATGAACTCCTGGGGCAATGGGGCCCAAAGAACAAAAATCCGATGTGGCGTTCATCCCAAATCGGGAGTTGGAATTCTGTAAGTGAAGTAACAGAGAGTGCTTTAAAACCCCTTTAAGCCTCAGCCCAATTTTTAACCTTTAAATCAGACCCCCAAACTTATCAATGAAAAGGTTCTCAATTTCAATTTACAAACTGCCAATATAAAAAAACATCATTAAAAAAAATATATATGAATTAGGCTCAAAAAGAACTTATTATCTTTAAATTTTAACCCCTATTTTTAAAATACTTTTCCCAAGGGCAGAAAGGGGGTCAGCAAAATTTCATTAAGGGTTTTCCCCTTAAAGTGTTAATAAAATCAAATAAAGGGTGGAAACCCAAAGCCCTCCTGAAATCCGGTGTTTTTGATTTTATAGAATTAAAAATAAATTTAAAAGGGTTTTGAAACAAAAAATACCATAATTTTTGGGGAAAGTTTTCCCAAGGAAACAAACAAAAAAAAACCAAAGATATTACTAGGGGAAAAAGCCCTTTCTCCACTGTGGCATAATTCCTTTGGTGACATTTAACTTTTAAGGAAAATAAGATATAGGATGTAAAATATCAGTAGAGGGGGATTTCTGGAGTAACACCGCCCCCACAGCATAACCGCTAGCAACAATGTGTAAGTAAAAGGGTTGATTAAAGTCAGAACTTTTCAATACAGGTGATGAAGAAAGCAATCGCTTCAACCGATTAAATGCTATCTCACAATCATTTGACCAATGAAATTTCACCTTACTACTTGTTAGCTCAGTAAGAAGAGATGCAACATGAGAAAAGTTTGGACAGAAATGTCGATAATAGCCAGCCATTCCAAGGAACCTCTGTACAATTTTCTATCTTGAGGGACAGGAAACTCAGCAATGGCTCTAACTTTTACATCAACAGGAAGTACCTCGCCCTGGCCAGATACAAAAACCGAGATATTTAATCTTTGCTTGTCCAAACTGGCATTTGGCCTTAAATAAAGTTTCAAGGCGAATTAAGTGTTACTCCCAGTCATTGCTATATATGACAAGATCATTTAGATATGCTTCTGCTCCTTCTAGATCATTGGTCAGTATGTTCATTAGGCGCTGAAAGGTGGAAGCCGCATTACACAACCCGAAGGGCATAACACGATAATTGAATAATCCGCCTAGTATGGTAAATGCAGATATTTCTTGGGCTGTCTTGGTAAGTGGCACTTGGTAATAACCCCTTAATAAATCAAGGCGGGTAATTTACATGGCTCCTGATTATCTATTAGATCATCAATACGGTGTAGTGGGTATCCATCTGGTACAGTGAGAGCGTTAACTTTATGATAATCAGTACACATCCTGTAAGTTCCATCGGGCTTTGGAACTAAGATGCAGGGTGAGGCCCATGGGCTTTTACTCCGCTCTGTGAGTCCATGGGACAACATAAATTCCACTTCTTCGTTAACCCTTTCAGGGTCGACAGGCCCTCTCCCAGACTTGTTCTCAGGGTCGCCAAATTTAAAAAAAAAAAAAATTATGAAAAGATAGAGAATCTTTTCCCAATCATAATGACACCAAAAGTATGAAATTTGATGGAAAACTTACGGAATTATGCTCTTGCAAAGTTAGCGGTCTTGACGATGTTTTTGCATCGTCGATTTTGCCCGCTTTCAGCCCTATTTTTGGCCAATTCCTGTGTACCAGTCGACAAAAATCATAACTATTTCACTAGAACTTCATTTTTTTCTATCAAATGAGTACAAGAAACCACCCATTTACCGATGTCAACTATCCAATTAAAGTGGTCAGAATTTAGCAATTTTGCCAATTTCACACAAATTTCAAAAGATGCCAATTTCCAAATAGTGCCCACAATAAACAAGAAAGACATTCCTAGCACTTAAATAACATTTCTTTTGTTCATTAGTCACGTCCCCACGCCCCTCTTACATTCTTTTGCTTTCCACTTTGAATTTTTATTCTCACAAAAAATAGAAGATCTACCATTATGCAGACTACTGCATTAGTGTAGAAATGGTATAAATTGTCAGCGCAC
>NW_026465609.1:0-14121 GCF_026875155.1 Cherax quadricarinatus
TTAGGTGAGTCGGGAAAGGGGGGTCGGGGAAAGTTAGGTGGTCGAGGAAAGTGGTCTGGGAAGTTAGGGGAGTCGAGAAGAGGGTTGGATTTAGGTGAGTGGGGGAAAGAGTGGTCGGGGAAAGTTAGGTGAGTCGAGGAAGAGTGTTTGGGGAAGTTAGGTGAGTCGAGGAAGAGTGGTCTGGGAAAGTTAGGTGAGTCGAGGAAGAGTGGGGGGGGAAGTTGGTGAGTCGAGAAGAGTGGTCTGGGAATTTGGCGAGTCGAGGAAGAGTGGTCGGGAAGTTAGGTGGTCGAGGAGAGTGGTCGGGAAAGTTAGGTGATCGGGGAAGAGTGGTCGGGGGAAAAGTTGGTGAGTCGAGGAAGAGTGGTCTGGAAGCAAAAATGTACAAAAAGTTCAAAAAAAAAAAGGAAAAAAGGGCTGGTTTCGGAGCCTAAAAGGGACCAAAATTCTGTACGGATAAGAGCTTACGAGTAAAAACGAATTACATCAGGAACGGAACTTTTGCAACCAGCGGAGGTTGGGGGCTCGGGAAAAATTCGAGGAGTGATAGGGCATGCCGGATTGCGGGATGACACGCGGGGGACCGAAAAAAGGGAAAAGGCACAGGGCCTGCAAAAAGACTACGGTTCTTTGAGGTTCCAGAAAATGTTGAAGAAACCAGTACGGCTGGGGAGGCGTATATTTGGTGGGTTGGAGAAACACAGTACTTGTGAGGAAGGGAAACAGTAAAAAGTGAAGGAGATTATATTTTTTATTATAATATAATATTATTATTAAAAAATATTTTAAAAATTTTTTTATTATATATATATATATATATATATTGCAATAAGATCACAGTAAACAGGTGTTTTTCGAATATCAAAAAAACCCTCTGAAAAAATAGAGAAAATTCCAAGCGCTTTCGGATACTCACATTATCAAGGGAACTTTGAAAGTGAAACATCCAAGGGAAACTTATAAGGGGTCGGCCAGCACTCACTATCGATCCCAAATGGTTTAAAAACCCGACGCGCGCCCACCCAACTTGGATAGGTCCTTTGCACAAACTCACCCCCAAACTATTCTACCCAAAAAAAATTTAAAAATTATTTGTCCAGTGTATTATTAAATTCTTCCCAAATTTATTAATTATAAATGGATCTAATTTATATAAACCCAAAAGGGAAAATATTCATATTATTGTCAAAACTGTTTTTTATGAAAACAAGATCAATTATATTCCTGTGGGACCATGGACTTGCTTGATATTTACTTTCTCAACTTTTGAAAATCAATTGGAGGGTTTTAAAATCTCTTACATGAATAAATAGAGCATTGGAATCTTGTCAGTTCTAATGCTATATTTATGTGTTTTAATCTTATTTCGAGATTTTTTTTTTTTTCGAGATTTTTACCAGTTTGAAAAATTTGCGATAAGTTTTTACGGTTCAAACTGGGTAAAATCTCGAACTAAGATTAAAACAACATAAATATGCATTAGAACTGGACAGATTCCAATGCTCTATTTATTCATGTAAGAGATTTTAACATCCAATTGATTTTCAAAAAGTTGAGAAAGTGTATCAAGCAAGTCCATGGTCGACAGGAATATAAATTTAATCTTGTTTCATAAAAAGCAGTTTTGACAATATATGAATATTTCCTTTGGTTTATATAAATTAGATCCATTTTTAATTAATAGAATTTGGGAAGAATTTAATAATACACTGGACAAATAATTTTAAAATTTTCTTGGGTACAATAGTTTGTGGGGTGAGTTGTGCAAAAAGGGACCTATCCAAGTTGGGTGGCCCGGGGCGCCCAGGTTTTTAAAACCCGGGTGGGGGATCTGATAGTGAGGTGCTGGCCGGACCCTTTATATGTTTCCCTTGGGTTTTGCTTTACTTTCTAGTTCCTTGAAAATGGGAGTAGTCACGAAAGCGTTTTGGAAATTTCTCTATTCTTTCAGAGGGGTTTGGTTTGCTTTCTTTATTTTATAAATATTTTTTATATATATATTATATTATATTTATATTTATAAAATATTTTTAAAAAATTTTATGGTTCGTCCCAAATTGGCAAAAACTTGCGATCTTGCTTAAAAAGAAAAGCTCATCTTGCCTTATAGGACAAGTAAAAATTTTTGTGTATGTAATAATTTGGGCAAAATCTTTTCTAAACCCTTAACGAAAAAATATATTTCACTGTGTTTGTTTAGTTTTAAAAATTTTTGTAAAAAAATTTTAAAAAATATATTTATTTGGGGTTAGGCAAAAATTAAATTGTTCTTTTTAATAAAAAAGGTTAGGTAGTTTTCTAAGTTTTTTGGGTGCAAAATTTAAAATTTTTTTTTACATTAACTTTAAATAAAAAAAATAAAATCTTTAAACGAAATAGAGAAATTTTCAGAAAGGATTTAAATTTTTAAAAAGGGAGTTTTCTAATTGCCCGTTTTACATATTCGGCAGACTTATATATAATTTTATAAAATATATATTTTAAATTTTTTATATAAAATATTTTTTTAAATATAATTTTATATTATATATTATATATATATATTTGTCGTCCCGAATATGAAAAAAATGGTAAAATTAGAAAGGGAATCTTTTAAAAATTTAAAGCCCCTTTCCAAAATTTTTTCTCTTATCCCTTTAAAGATTTTTTTTTTTTTCATTAAATTTTAATGTAAAAATTTTTAATTTTGCCCCAAAAAATCTTTAAAAAACTTACCAAACCCTTTCTAAAACAGGACAATTTTTTTTGGGCCCTTAAACCCAACTAAAAATATTTTGGGATTTGTTTACAATTTTTAAAATACTAAACAAAACACAATAAAATTTAAATTTTTTTTCCTTTAGGTCGGGTTTTTGATTTTGGGTTTTTATTGCATACACAAATTTTCGTTTTGCCCTTTAATGGAAAAGATGAGCGTTGCTATTTAACCCCAAAAAAGACCCGAAAAGTTCTGCCTATTCGGCCCCGAAATATATTATATTTATATAATATATATATATATAAAATTATATTTATATAAAATTATTTTATATATATATATACATTTATTTTTATATATGCAAAAAAACCCAGAAAAAAGGGTGATTTCAGAATATAAAAAACAACAATGTGAAAAAAAAAAAAAAATTCCCAAGCGCTTTCGTGATTACAAAATTTATAAAGGGAAAACAATGATAATGTGGTAGTCCCCAAAAAGTCTTGGAAATTTCTCTTTTTTTTTCAGGGGGGGTTGTTATTATATAAATTATATATATATTTATATATATTTTATATATATTTATATATATATATATATATTTTATATTTTTTTTAAATTTTATATATATATGGAAAGTGGGTGCAGGAGGGAAGGGGGGGGGGCGATTGGGGGGAATGATGATGAAAAAAAAACCATTCACCGGGGGGATTGAACCCGGGGGCGGGAGAGTCCAAAAACTCCACCGGGGTCGCGTTAGAGACTGGGACCCCCCTTCCCCACAATAAGTTTCTTTAAAACTAGGTATATTTCTACACCATGGGAAAGGGTTTTGGCCAGGCACCACTGTGACCCCGGCCACGCTAGCTGGAGTTTTCGTCTGAAAAAAACTTGATTGGGGGTCACATTTGGTGCTGTGCAAAACCTTCCTATGGTGTAGAAATATACCTTTTTGGGCCAACTTTTTTGGGCTAGGGGTTTTAGTGGCTAACGCGACGGGCGGATTTTTTGGGGACTCTCTGCCGGGGGTTTCCAATCCCGGCCGGTTTTATGGTTTGTTTGCAATCGTGTCATTACGATTTCGTGAGTGTAGTGATGTTGTAAACAGAGTAGTAAGGGGAAAAAAGTTAGATATGAGAAGTTTTTAAAAGTAGAAGTGATGCAGGAGGGAAGAGTATTGGAAAAAAAAAAGAGAGAAAATTTGAGAGGGGTGGGTGAGTGTTATCAAAAAATTTTTTGTTGAAAAAAAGGGAAAAATTTTTTGGGTGGATTAACAATTTAAAGGAACCCTGGGAGAAAAAAGGATTTGTCAGGTAAAAAACAACAGAGGACAGTTTTTTAAAAATAGGGGATTTGGGAGGTTGGGAAAGATGGGGGGGAATTTTTTTGAGGAATTTTTTAAAAATGTTGAGGGAAGATAGGAATCTGTGATTTCGTGTTTTTGGGGAAAGGGAGGAATAACTCTTGTAGGAGTGGGGGAAGAGCCAGTTGTGAGTGTGGGGAAGTTCGTGAGGCAGTGGGTTTAAATGAAAGGGGTAAGCAGCCGGGGAAATTTAAAAAGGGTAAAGATAAAATGTTAAAAGCAGGTGGGGATTCAGTTTTGGGGAAAGGTTGGAGCATTATTTTTAATAAATGTATGGAAGAGGGAAGGGACCCCGGGGGTTGGCCAAAAGAGCATGCAAAGTTCCTTGTATAAAGGGAAAGGGGACAAAAGAAGGGGCAAAAATTAAGGGGGGTAAGTCTGTTGAGTTTTACCTGGGAAAGTTTTTATGGTAGAGTTATTTTTTTTGAAAAATTAAGAGTTTAAAAAGGAGAAAAGGATAAAAAGATGAACAAAAAGGGGCTTTGGAAAAGGTTTGGGGGTGTGTGGAAACCGGTGTTTTCAGTTTAAACCTTTATTAAAAAGTATTTAGAAAGACTAAAGAGGTTTTTGTGGTATTTATGGATTTGGAAAAGGCGTTTTTGACAGGGGGGGTAAGGGGGGGGAATGTGGCAGATGTTGCAGGTGTATGGTTTTAAAGGGGGTAGGTTTCTGAAAGCAAAATGAAAAGTTTTTACGGGAAGGAGGCTTTTAAGTTAGGTATTTTAAAAAAGAGGAGTTTTTTCCCAGTAAAAGTAAGGGGTTTTAGAAAAAGGATGTGTGAGGGCACGTGGTTGTTTTTTAAAATATTTATGATGGGGGGTTTTAAAAGAAGTAAATGCGAGGGTTTTGGGAAGAAGGGGGTGGGTTTTAAAAAATTTAAAAATCACACATAAAGTGGGGGTTGTCACAGTTTTCTCTTTGCTTTTGAGGGCTGTGCTCTTGGAAGTTTTTGAAAAGAAGTTGCGAGGTTTGGGGGATAAAATTTTTTGATGTGTCAAAAAAAAGAAAATTTTAAAAGTGAAAACAGGAAAGAGTAAGGTTATGAGGTTTTCAACAAATTAGGTGTGAAAAGAGGATATCCCGTTTGTTTAACTAACCAAACTAAGCCTTAGGGGGGGTTTTGGGGCAATTTTCCGCGCGCTCATAAAAAAAAAAAAAAAAAAATTTTTTGAAAAATATGGAAAAAAGAGTTATATATACCGAAAAAATAGCTTTTAAATTTTTTGGCAAAAAACAAATTTTTACCGAATTTAATGTTTTTACGAAGTTTCTACAAGGGAAAATTTAGTTCCCTTTTTATCAGGTATGGGTGACGGTGATATGGGGCGGTTTGCCCCCAGCTCATTTTTTTTGGGAAATTTTTTTCCCTTTTTTTTTAAACGCTTTTTCTTGCATTATTCCTTTCCATGCTATTTTCCCTTACTTTTTAAAAGCTTTTGGAAAACTTGCACCTTCCCCAAAAAATACTCAAGATGGCAAGGGTTAAACCCAAAACATAAAAGGGGGTGGGCCCCACAGGAAATTAAACAACTATAGGCCAATATCTTTAATTTTCCATTGCTTAATTTTAAAAATCTATGGGGAAAATCTTGCACAGGAGAGGGATTCTTTTTTTAAACGGCTCAAAAAAATACTCAACCCCTGCCCGTTTGGATTCAGGAAAAAAAAAAAGGGACTAATGATGCAATCATAAAAATGCTAGATCTGTTTTTACACAGCATTGGAAAAAAAGGGAAATATCCTTAGGAATTTTTATTGACCTAAGAAAAGCTTTTGACACAGTAAACCACAAAAATCCTACTCCACACATTTGACCATTACGGTATAAGAGGCCATGCGCTTGCTTATTTCAATTTTACATTACTAATAGGTATCAGTACGTCACCATTTAAAGACACAGCATCAGCAACACGGCCACTTGATACTGGAGTTCCGCAGGGAAGGTCCTTGGTCCCTGCTCTTCTCTATACATCAATGCCCTTTCCCAAAAGTATCCCAACACCTGAAACCCATTCTCTTTGCTTGGACACGACTTATGTCATCTCTCACCCTAATCTGCCACCCTTAACACATTGTGAATGAGGAGCTGATTAAATATCGACTTGGATGACAGCCAATAAACTTATGCTTAACACTGAAAAAAACTTATTTTATTTATTTTTTATTTATTTATTTCCAATTTGGGGCACACATACAGAGGTACAAAAAAATACAGATAAGAGCAGTATGCTCTGGTATGTTTGGTAGCAGAGCAGGAGATGCACAAATTAACATTAAGATTGACAACACTCTAATTACCAGAAATAATGGGGGAAAATTCTTAGGTTATACCTTGAAAATAACCTGAATTTCAGCACCCATATCAGCATATAGCCAAAAAAGTACCCCAAAACGGTTGGGATCCTCTCCAAGATACGATACTACGTGCCGCAAAATGCCCTTCTCACACTATACCACTCACTTATTTATCATACCTCCCCTATGCTATTTGTGCTTGGGGATCAACTGCAGCAACACACCTAAACCCAAATTAATAACCCAACAAAAAAGCTGCAGTAAGAACAATCACTAAATCCCATCCCTGGCAGCACACCCCCCCATCTTGAAAGATCTAAACTTATCCAGTTCAGTAATCCACACTTACTACTGTGCAATCTATATCTACAGGGCCTTAAACTCTAATATCAACCTTGACCTAAAACGCTTTCTTGATAGTTGTGACAGAACCCACAGGCATAACACCAGAAACAAACATCTCTACGACATTCCCCGTGTCCGATAAACCTTTACAAAAATTTCAATGTATGTCAAAGGCCCTAAAATCTGGAATACCCTACTGAGAACTCTAGAAACTGCAGACACATTCATCACCTTCAAAACTACCATTAGAAAACATCTTATCTCCTGATACACCCCGTCAATATACACGAATACCACCTGGTGGTTCACACTTACAATCGCCCCACTCATTTGACCATAAACAGAATATTAATCTCAGTCTTAAAATAATGAATCCTGTGATTACTCCAATACTGAAAACTATATACTGTGCCAAAACAAAAGCATTACTTTGCTAAACTCACAAAATAGTATTTAGTCACTTACCCAATAATACCAACTTACCTCTTTAATTTGTATATTTTACATTTAAGAATAAAACTAAGTATCCCCGAAAGGGCCTAGCCATGCTAAGCGTTCTAGTGGTACCCTCTGTAATTCAATTTTACTACATGTAAACCAAACAATAACCAAATTTCTTTTAAACTCAGCATTGAAAAATCCTTATAGAAAATAAACTTTGAATTTGAATTGAATATAATAATGACTATTTGGCATCATAAAACAGCGGGCGGAGCTTATCCGTAGAGTGCCAGAATAACCAGGCACCATATGGGAACGCTCGGCCCCGGGAAAGATTTGCCAGGAGAAATCACTTCATTATTACTCTTTAATCAGCTTATATATCAACTTACGGCTTATTTATCTATCAAATTGATCTAATATGATATGAAAAACACTATAAATAACATTACAAACATGTTATACGCTAAAAACTGAATAAATAGGCCATAATATGCGAGAATCCACCAGTAATATTGGTATAAAATTGTTCCCCCTCGACTTTTGTTGTATAAACTTCGTTTTCAATGATAGAAAACGGTGTGGTTGAAGAGGGTAACTGCACTAGAACACCAGTTTACTAAGAAATACAAAACAAACAAACGCGATTTTCGCTATTTTTTTTTTTCGAGACGGGAGGGCGGCCCAGCGCTCGGGGCCCAATATCTCGGAAGTAACTTTTTCCCACCTAATGGCCAAAATCTTCCTTTATTATTTAAATTTAAAAATGGAAAATATTCACAGAAATTGTTAAAATAATGATTTCTCTATTTTCTAAAGCGATTTTTTGGGAAATATTCCAATTATTTTGGGATTTATGTGGGAGTAAATGGCAATATTCCAAGAACTAACAAACTTTATTTTTTGTGAAATAAAGATAAGACATTTAGAGGACATTATAACTTTAGAAATTCGTATTAGCATTGTTCCCTCGTCACCAAGTGTCCAAACAACCTTACGTCGTCCCATATAGGAATAAATTTGGCCACAAGGGCATTTTCAGTAAGTCTTTTCTGAGTTGTTGTTTGAGGTATAATTTTGATAAATATTTTCAAGGAAGAGTGAAAACACTTTGTCTTGTGCACCAAAACTGGAGGAAATCGGACGGTAAACAAAAGAGCTATAGTGTATTGCCCACAGGCCCCTTAATTAAAATTGAAATTTCTAATGTAATCTCTTGCTAGGGTCTTTATCCCACGTCTCTCTCTCTCTCTCTCTCTCTCTCTCTCTCTCTCTCTCTCTCTCTCTCTCTCTCTCTCTCTCTTTGCGTTTCGAACAGACTGTACCTTTACATTCCTTTTCTCATCCATCTTCGTCCTTCTCTCTTCTAGTGTTGTTAGAGTTACTCAAGTTTCTGCTCGTGGTTCCAATCCCTCAATTCCGGTGTCAATCTCTATGCAAACGGTAGCGCTGAAGATCACGTGTAGGTTCCTTGCTGATGCGACTAGTAAAGGATGGGCCTTACGTCTGTTGCAGGTAGAGGATGGGCCTTACGTCTGTTGCAGGTAGAGGATGGGCCTTACGTCTGTTGCAGGTAGAGGATGGGCCTTACGTCTGTTGCAGGTAGAGGAGGGGCCTTAGGGTCTGTTGCAGGTAGAGGATGGGCCTTACGTCTGTTGCAGGATAGAGGATGGGCCTTACGTCTGTTACAGATAGAGGATGGGCCTTACGTCTGTTACAGGTAGAGGATGGGCCTTACGTCTGTTACAGGTAGAGGATGGGCCTTAAGCAGTTGCCTTACGTCTATTGCAAGTATAAGATGGGCCTTACGTCTATTGCAAGTAAAATATGGGTCTTACGTCTATTGCAAGTAAAATATGGGCCTTACGTCTATTGCAAGTAAAAGATGGGCCTTTCGTCTATTGCAAGTAAAAGATGGGCCTTACGTCTATTGCAAGTAAAAGATGGGCCTTACGTCTATTGGAAGTATAAGATGGGCCTTACGTCTATTGGAAATAAAAAATGGGCCTTACGTCTATTGGGAATAAAAGATGGACCTTACGTCTATTGGGAATAAAAGATGGGTCTTACGTCTATTGGAAATAAAAGATGGGTCTTACGTCTATTGGAAGTAAAAGATGGACCTTACGTCTATTGGGAATAAAAGATGGGTCTTACGTCTATTGGAAATAAAAGATGGGTCTTACGTCTACTGCAAGTAAAAGATGGACCTTACGTCTATTGGAAGTAAAGATGGACTTACGTCTTTTGGGAAATAAAAGATGGGTCTTACGTCTATTGGAAATAAAAGATGGGTCTTACGTCTATTGGAAGTAAAAGATGGACCTTACGTCTATTGGAAGTAAAAGATGGGCCTTACGTCTATTGGGAATAAAAGATGGGTCTTACGTCTATTGGAAATAAAAGATGGGTCTTACGTCTTTGGGCAAGTAAAAGAGGGGACCTTACGTCTTTGGAAGTAAAAAGATGGCCCTTACGTCTATTGGAAATAAAAGATGGGTCTTACGTCTATTGGAAATAAAAGATGGGTCTTACGTCTATTGCAAGTAAAAGATGGACCTTACGTCTATTGGAAGTAAAAGTTTGGACCTTACGTCTTTTGGAAAATTTAAAGATGGGTCTTACGTCTATTGGAAATAAAAGATGGGTCTTACGTCTATTGGAAGTAAAAGATGGACCTTACGTCTATTGGAAATAAAAGATGGGTCTTACGTCTATTGGAAGTAAAAGATGGCCCTTACGTCTTTTGGGAAAATAAAAGTGGGTCTTACGTCTATTGGAAGTAAAAGATGGACCTTACGTCTATTGGAAGTAAAAGATGGGCCTTACGTCTATTGGAAGTAAAAGATGGACCTTACGTCTATTGGAAATAAAAGATGGGCCTTACGTCTATTGGAAGTAATATTCTAAATAAATCTTCATTCGAATTTTTAAATAACATCTTTTACGTCAGTAGGTTACATATACTGACGATGCACAATTAGTTTTCTTTAGCAATTTGTATAAGGAAATATATTTTCCTCTGTGTTATTGTGCTTTCATTTAAATTTGTCTTTTTTTTCTTGTAATATAAATAATCCCATTACATGATGTCGAGAAAGAAACTAAATTTTTTTCGTGTCAGTAGCGAGGTTTAAATATTTTTTTCAAGGGACGTAACGAGAGAAATGAACGAAGGAGCCACGTGATGAGAAACAGGTAGCCATCTATGTGTTATTTTAAGGTGACGACCACGCCTCGTAGGTGATGTATTGGGTTTATTTCAGGTAACGGAAGGTAATATAATGTCCCAGGTGTTGTTGTTTGGTGTGTGTAAAGTAGGAGACAGCCCAGAGGATGGTGTGTTTACTAGCCAGGACCACACACTGTTGTGGGAAACTGTTACCTTCCACCTGTGACGTTGTCTACTATATTTCCTCAGTATCTTTCAAGGTTTAGGTGGATTTACTTATCTGTCTGCTAAGGGTTAGCATCTGCTAAGGTTAGCATTCTGCTAAGGGTTAGCATCTGCTAAGGGTTAGCATCTGCTAAGGGTCAGCATTGCTAAGGATCGCATTGCTAAGGGTTGCATCTGCTAAGGGTTAGCATCTGCTAAGGGTTAGCATCTTCTAAGGGTCTGCATCTGCTAAGGGTTAGCATCTGCTAAGGGTTAGCATCTACTAAGGATTAGCATCAACTAAGGGTTAGCATCAACTAAGGGTAAAAGGGTTTGTAAAACTATGGTGTTTTGCGTTTTGTATTGAGGGTAGAGGACTTTGAGGACTCAATCCTTGTGTTTACTAACCTTTGTATTGGTCGCCAGTTAATCACTTTTTTGTACTTAAGGGAAACTTTTATCATAGGTTGGGATTTATTTTAGTTTTTTGATTAGGGAATTTGTTTGTCCCCTTAGACAAATGTTTACCCTTAGAGGCCAAACGACTTGGTAACATGGGAGTTATGTCCTGGAGACTTATCAAAAAATTGTGGTAATTCACTTCAAAACTGGGAAAGGGTAATATTCTTTTTTTTTAAATTTGGGTGGTGGCGGAGCCCAGGATGTTCCTGACGTAATGTTTGGGTGGTGGTGGAGCTCAGGGTGTTCCCCGCGTAATGTTTGGGTGGTGGTAGAGCCCAGAGTGCTCCCAGTACAATGTTTGGGTGGTGGAGCCCAGAGTGCTCCCAGTACAATGTTTGGGTGGTGGAGCCCAGAGTGCTCCCAGTACAATGTTTGGGTTGTGGAGCCCAGAGTATTCCCAGTGCAATGTTTGTGTGGTGGAGCCCAGAGTGCTCCCAGTACAATGTTTGGGTTGTGGAGCCCAGAGTATTCCCAGTGCAATGTTTGTGTGGTGGAGCCCAGAGTGCTCCCAGTACAATGTTTGGGTGGTGGAGCCCAGAGTATTCCCCAGTGCAATGTTTGTGTGGTGGAGCCCAGAGTGCTCCCAGTGCAATGTTTGGGTGGTAGAACCCAGAGTGCTCCCAGTGCAATGTTTTGGTGGTGGTACAGCCCAGAGTGCTCCCAGTACAATGTATGAGTGTGGGAGCCCAGTGCTCCCAGTGCAATGTTTGGGTGGTAGAACCAAGAGTGCTCACAGTGCAATGTTTTGGTGGTGGTAGAGCCCAGAGTTCTCCCAGTACAATGTATGAGTGGTGGAGCCCAGAGTGCTCCCAGTACAATGTTTGGGTGGTGGTGGAGCCCAGAGTGCTCCCAGTACAATGACTGGGTGGTGGTGAAGCCCAGAGTGTTCCCAGTGAATTGTTAGGTTGTAGTGGAGACCAGAGTGTTCACAGTGCAATGTTTGGGTGGTGGTAGAGCCCAGAGTGCTCCCAGTACAATGTTTGGGTGGTGGAGCCCAGAGTGCTCCCAGTACAATGTTTGGGTTGTGGAGCCCAGAGTATTCCCAGTGCAATGTTTGTGTGGTGGAGCCCAGAGTGCTCCCAGTACAATGTTTGGGTTGTGGAGCCCAGAGAATTCCCAGTGCAATGTTTGTGTGGTGGAGCCCAGAGTTCTCCCAGTGCAATGTTTGGGTGGTAGAACCCAGAGTGCTTCCAGTGCAATGTTTTGGTGGTGGTAGAGCCCAGAGTTCTCCCAGTACAATGTATGAAGTGGTGGGGCCCAGAGTGCTCCCAGTACAATGTTTGGGTGGTGGTGGAGCCCAGAGTGCTCCCAGTACAATGACTGGGTGGTGGTGAAGCCCAGAGTGTTCCCAGTGAATTGTTAGGTTGTGGTGGAGACCAGAGTGTTCACAGTGCAATGTTTGGGTGGTGGTAGAGCCCAGAGTGCTCCCAGTACAATGTTTGGGTGGTGGAGCCCAGAGTGCTCCCAGTTCAATGTTTGGGTTGTGGAGCCCAGAGTATTCCCAGTGCAATGTTTGTGTGGTGGAGCCCAGAGTGCTCCCAGTACAATGTTTGGGTTGTAAAGTAAAAGGACACAAGTGCAACTAATGTGACATTTATTGTGGCAACGTTTCGCTCTCCAGGAGCTTTATCAAGCCATTACAAACAATACATGGACACAGAGGGTATATAAAGGCTCAGAGTGAGGTGAATATAGTGAGGTACCATTTCGATGTTTCACTAGTGGTAGTAGTAGTATTTGTAGTAGTAGTAGTGGTAGTGACAAAAGTAATACAATATGGTAGAGCAATTGATTCGTACATGAGTAAAAGGATATAAAAGCTATTACTTGGGTAACATAAAAATAAGTTGGACAAATATAAACTGGAATGAGGCAGCTAGTTTCAGTGTTCACTCTCTGTGCTTTGTGTAGTATAACAGGGGAGATATGTGATGGCAGGGTTTACTGTTTTCAGGAGGATTCTTGCTAAAACTTCGGAGATGGTGAAGCTGCCGTTGTTTTGTTTAATTGTATTTGAAACAGCGATCAGTGCTGATTCAAGGCACTTGCGTGTGCGGAAATTAGTTTCTTGTGAACAAGATCTACGTAGGTGAAACAGCAAGAAACCTCGACACCCGCCTCTATGAACACATATACGCATGTAGGAACGACAACTTAAACAACGCCTGTGTACAACACCGAAATTCCACCAATCATTTATGAAATTCAGAGACGCCCAATTAGTGATTAAAGAAACTAATTTCCGCACACGCAAGTGCCTTTGAATCAGCACTGATCGCTGTTTCAAATACAATTAAACAAAAAACGGCAGCTTCACCATCTCCGAAGTCTTAGCAAGAATCCTCCCGAAAACAGTAAACCCTGCCATCACATAGTTCTCCTGTTATACTACACAAAGCACAGAGAGTGAACACTGAAACTAGCCCGCCTCATTCCAGTTTATATTTGTCCAACCTATTTTTATGTTACCCAAGTAATACTTTTATATCCTTTTACTCATGTACGAATCAATTGCTCTACCATATTGTACTACTTTTGTCACTACCACTACTACTACTACTAATACTACTACTACCACTAGTGAACATCGAAAATGGTACCTCACTAGTATTCACCTCACTCTGAGCCTTTATATACCCTCTGTGTCCATGTATTGTTTGTAATGGCTTGATAAAGCTCCTGGAGAGCGAAACGTTGCCACAATAAATGTCACATTAGTTGCACTTGTGTCCTTTTACTTTACATATTGTCGGTAATTCTTCCAACTTTATTACAATGTTTGGGTTGTGGAGCTCAGAGAATTCCCAGTGCAATGTTTGTGTGGTGGAGCCCAGAGTGCTCCCAGTGCAATGTTTGGGTGGTAGAACCCAGAGTGCTTCCAGTGCAATGTTTTGGTGGTGGTAGAGCCCAGAGTGCTCCCAGTACAATGTATGAGTGGTGGAGCCCAGAGTGTTCCCAGTACAATGTTTGATCACAGGACGGTGATACCTTATCAGCATTTACAGTAAATAAAAACCCTTATATAAAAGGACATAAATGCAACTAATGTGACATTTTATTTGAGGAACGTCTTTCTCTCCATAAGCTTTGTTAAGCCCTAACATCACGGAAAACTCCTTATGAACGAACGTTGCACAATATAAA